>JAQIXR010000933.1:0-17334 GCA_034700825.1 Quadroppia sp. Gr-Ori-00064
CTCTCTCTCTCTCTCTCTCTCCCTCTCTCTCTCTCTCTCTCTCATCTCTAATACAGTAATAATAATAAATAATAACTATATTTAAAATCTTAAACTTATTCATAAAATATGAAAAAATGATTCAAATTTCGATAAAAACTTGAGATTTTAAATGAATTTTTAATGAATTTTTTTGACATAATTTGCAATAAGTAATAAAAGTTGGATTAAATCAAAAGTGATAACAAAATCACAAATAATATTGTAATTCAATGCTATTCTTTCAACACTTTCTTCGCCTTCTTTTTGGCCACTCTTTTGGTCTTTTTAACTGACTTTTTAACAGATTTTGATGACTTTGGAACAGCTTTTTTGACAGCTTTTGAGGTCTTGGGAATCGCTTTTTGAACGGCTTTCGAGGCCTGAGATCTAAGTTTTGTAAGTCTTTCGACGACTTCTTTGTTCTCCTGTTTGGCGAAGTATTTCTTCCAGACGTCCATCTCATCAAAGAATCTCATTTTGTCCAATTGTGCCGTTTCTTCGAATGGCTTCTTCTCTTCAGCACTTAATGTCTTCCACTTTAAGACCACATTCTTGAATACTTGAGCCGTTTGTTCACCAGTTGATTGTCTTTTAGACATCTCTTCACCAATGAATATATTGAAAGCCGTTTTCGCACGACTCGGGTATTTAAGTCGTTTGAGCTCTGATTTGAGCCGACGTTTCGCCAAAACTCTTCGTCTCAACTGATGTCAGACAAAAATGGCAATTATTTTGATAATCAGATCCAACAAACCTTTAGATCCAATAAATAGTTTTCCTTTTGTTTATCATTCAATGAGTTCTTCCACTTTTGAATCTCTTGCATATATTCCTCTTTGCCTCTGTTAGACCTGTCCAACAGCTCCTGTTTGGCCATCGGATCCAATTGTTTCCACTCAATGGCAACACTTTTGGCCAAATCTTTCACTTTAATCAACGGATTCTGTGTCCGAATCGTTGCCGACATGTCTTTGTAGAAGAAATTATAACCACTTTGCGGTCGTTTAGGCCTTTCCGGCAACTTATTGGCCATCTCTTGAGATGTCTTTCCAAACAATCGGATCCAATGATTGGATCCATTCATCTGTAATTGATTTGAATGTTTCAAAACCAAACCATTGTTTGGCTGAAGAACTCGAAGTGTTGTCCAACGAATGGCACCAATTAATGACATCTCATATGAAGTTGAGACAACTCTTGTGGACAAACAAAGAGTGGATTTGAATGAATTGTCTTTAAATGGTTTTACTATGAAATCAAATCAAAAACGATTACAATATATAAAAATACAACAAAACTGTTACAAAAGTCTATTCAATGTTGTATTGAAGGCTTGAATGCATTCATTGGACAAAAAGGCGCCACAAATGCCATCATTTGTCACATGTTTTGCATTCACTTTCAAATGATTTTGATTTCAATTTAATATATTTTTTATTTATTAATTAAAACTTTATTTTCAAATATATTTAAAATATAAAATTAAAATAAATTAAAATAAATATTTTCATATAATTCATGAATAAATAACAAAAGTTTTCGTAAAAGTTTTCATTCAATTGCTGTCGACTTTCGTATAAAAATATAAACATTTTTGCAATAAATAATGAAATGATTTGAATATAAAGTGAAAATATATTTGAATTTATGGTTAAGTAATAAATGTTTTGACATTTGATTGCCAAATATGAAGACAATATACATCGGAAGGAAAACCAATTTCAAGGGAAAGACCATTTGGGAGATATTATGCCATCTCAAGAACTTCGGTATCGGAAGAATGGTTACCAGAAATGAATTGTCTAAATATCCGGAACCTTCTTATCATGTCATCAGAAGAGTTGAGCCAAGAATGGATGAAGAGTTGAAATGGGGATCAGTTTATTGCGAGACAGTCTTCAGAGGCAAACGATTGCCAGGAATTAGACGATTCATCGATGGATATAATCCTGACTTCAAATTGATCGCCAAAGAAGACGAAGAAGAGTTCCTCAATGGCTACAAAGTGGTCAATTTGGGAGACATGAAGACTGTTCTGCCCAAAGACCTATCGGTTCCGCCATTAATGAAGTTGTTTCTCAATAGACATAAAGCAGAAAAAGGAGAAACAGTTGATCCGAACCAAGAGTTCAAGATTGATGTCACGTATTTGGACAAAGAAGACATGAATACAGAAAAAGAAGAGTTATTTTGGTTGAGGTATAGGATTGCGACCGAAGGCGAAGAACCGAACGCTCACTTCAAAGGGAAGTATAGTTTTTATGACAGATATAAAGAAGGTTTGATTTAGTGATGACATCATTGACGACATCTCTGACCACAAGTGAAGACATTAAAGGCTTTATTGCAATAAGTTTTTGTCAAAAGTTTTTATTTGAAAATGAATTAAAAGTTATTTTCAATGCATTTTATGTACATTTGATTCAGTGTTTGCTTTCCTTTTCCTCTTCCTCTTTGTCTCGTTTTGACCGTTTGTTGTGTTTATGTCTCGAAGAGGACCTACTGTTGTGATCGTCTTCATACTCGTGTTCCTCACGATGTCGTCTCCGAGAAGTGGACGACTCTTTGCTATCTCTTTCCCTTTCCTTCTCTCTATCCCTTTCCTTATCCCTATGTCTTCGGCTTTCGTAATCTTCTCGATCGCGAGACCTCTCATGATGTTCGTAATCCCTGTCCTCCCTATCCTTATGCTCTCTATAATGACCGCTTCGACCACTTCTATACGACTCATCATCTCTAAAGTCTCGAGAATATCCCCGACCCGAACGGTGGTAATCCCTGTCCGTACGTTCTCTCTCGTCATTGCGGCCATCATTGGGTGAACCTCTCATTCCTTCGTGATATCCATCATTCTGTTCCTCGAAGTGATGGTCCGGATGTGTCATTAGCCCAGGGGGTGGAAAACGCATGGGTGGAAACTCTCCCGGAGGAAAGGGAATGGGAGCACCGTTTGGCGCAATCATAGGCATTCCCGGCGGTGGAGGCATTCCTGGTGGAAAATCAACACCAGGGGGTGCGAAAAATGGTGGGGGCATTGACATGCCTGGTGGTGGTGGGAATGGCATACCAGGGGGAATACCTGGAGGACCTGGTGGACCGGGAGGTCTGTTGCCTATGACTTGAATGAAATTTTCTTTAGTATCGGGTGGTCTACGGCTCGGAAGCATTGATGGCGTGGTTGGGGTTCCGCCTCCGATCACGTCTATAGTCCCAGACTGTTTCCTCCCGGGCGGAGGACCGGCTTTTTTGGTTAATCCTATTCCTGTATATTTTGAATTCTCATTAACCGAAGCGATTGGAATGGACTGTTCGGGACCTGGTTTGCCTCCAGGGGGTACAGCTTGTGGAGCGCCTGAGAAGGAAGGGGTAGGTTTGGACGTAACGGGTGGGCCATTGGTCACACCGCCGAAGTCATTGCTCCTGAGCTTCTTCTGTCTTTCGCAATACAATTTCCAAACGTCTTCATTGAAGCCATAATTGAAATAATCTGTGATATCAGCGCCTGGTTTGCGCCACGGCTTCTCTTCAAGACTGTCCAAATTCACGTCATAAATGTTGACCCCATTTATGGTTCCGATGGCATCGATGTCGAGACCGGCTTTGGGTTTGTTTGCGGCACTCGTCTGACCGGAAGCAAAGTTTGCGCCCCTTTTGGTTATATTCAGATTCATTGGAGTCGAGCCGTAGGGGAAGGAAGTGGTGTTGGCCTTAATGTCCCCTATCGTCACCTGGACGTCATCGTCGTCGTCGTCGTCCTCTTCGTCTGAATCGTTGTTATCTTCATTATTCACATCTTTGTCGTTGGGATCAAATCCGAAGTCCTTCTCCTCTTTTATATTATTATCCATCGATTGGTCCAAATTTTGTGAAGAATTTGGTTCTTGTGATGTATTCGAGACATCGAAAAGTTGTCGAAAATCGTCTGAAGACTGAATGGACAACACGTTTGAATGGATCAAGTCTTTAATGGTCTGACAATTGATTACCTGATTATCAAATATTTGCGATAAGTCTTCGCTTTGTCTGCGCTCTGAAACCATGGGTTCTTTATGGCCGACATTTGATGAGATATCGGCCGAAGAGTCACTGTATAACCACTTCTCATCGTCTTCAACAATGTCTGCCATTGTTATGACAATCGGTGAAGACATAAAATACGTCCAATAAATGCATTGCTTTCATTCAATTCAATGAAAAGTTTTTGGTTTTTAAAAGGTTTTGAAAACAAAATATTATTTTAAACATTGAATTATTTGTAAAAATAATTGATTTAAATATAATATTGTATTTGAAAACAGTTTTTCTTACGTTAAAATCTATAGAAAGTTAAGAAAAACTGTTATTCAATGAAATCTTAACTTTTGTATTAATTATAAGACATAAAGAAAATCATTTATTGATAAATACTATCAAAAAGTCCAACAAATGATAATCAAAAGAACCAATCATTTAATGAATTAATTATTTATACAAAAATTATCTCAAATTTGACATTGAATTCAATGAATTGGTGATTGAATTGCTTTTAGTATTCACTATTGGATTGCATTTAATACAAGAGTTTGTCAAAAATGAGTCAAGAATTTGAGGTAAGTTGTATTGAGAGGGACGGGAGGGTTGGGTAGGGAGAGGGGTTCGAAAGGGGCTTAAGACAAAGGGGTAGTTTTGATAAGAAAAATGATTTTAACAAATGGTTACAAACTTTTAAAAATTGTTTTAGAAATGGATTTCAAGCAAAAAGTTTGAAATATTGGATCAAATAAAGTGTGGTTCGAATAAAGACATCAAATGTAATGATTTTATTGTACTCAACGATAATCTGTTGAGTTCTTCAGACATCAAAGTATTTCATTCAAAGAAAGAGATCATTGAATCGATTGTCGCAAACAAACCAAATGAATGTCTTTTAAGTAATTCAAACGATGTCTTGAAATGGTTTAATGACATCAGACACAGAAAACCAGTTCTCCAGAGATTCAGTGATTTGTTGATGAAATCGACAAAAATACTTGAATTTCTCGAAACTGTTTTATTGAATACTTCGGCGAAAGTGAGTGAAAGTCGTGGCAAGAATTTGATGAAGAGTTTCAATTATGGCATAAATTATCAAATTTTCAATTATGACAATGAAATCAAAGCCACAAATATTGGATATTCTGTTATAAAGATCTTTGGATTGCAATCATTCCTATTGAAAGTGATCAATGAATTGATTCCATGTCTTGTGGCCGGCATTCCTGTCCTAATGATAGTTGAAGACAAGATTGCAATCATTGCTTCATATCTTTTGGACTTATTGTCAAAATCAGGTCTTGAGTCCAAAATCATTCAATTGGTGATAATTGATGGCAAAAATGGAGAGAAGTTAAGAGAAACCACTGAACCGACAATCGCTTCCAAATTTATATTCTTTGAATCAGCAGATATTGAGAGCGGAATCAATCGACTCATAAGTTCTTATATCAACGATACGATCGGATCCATTCATGTCTTCGTTCAACAATCGATTTATACAAAGTTTTGCGAAAGAATGAAAACAATTTCAAAGAATTCACTCAAAATTGGCGATAGATTTGATCCAAACGTTGACATCATATCGAAAATCAATGTTAATTATGAAGCAATAGATTTCGATAACGAAGACAAGACTTTCGATATTCAAGTGTTTAAGTTTAGAACTAACGAAGAGATGAAGAATTTGGTCAATCATTTCACAAATATTCCATTCATTTCTTTATGGGCCGAAAAGACTTCTTTAGCGCTAGAATTTGCTCAACTCGTGGACTGTGAAGACATTTATATTAATACTTCGGTCACATTTCCGGTCAAAAAACAAATCTCAACTTCCGGTAAATCGATGAACAAAATGGAAATGAATTTATTTTCAGACAAAAATAAATTGTTTGAATCAATGATCACTTCAAACAAAAAGTATTTGTTTTGTAATTCAATTAATATTTAAATAAATTAAATAATTATTGCTTTTCAGGTGGAAGTCAACACCAGAAGAAGAAAGAGAACAAATCATTAATAACTTTCTCCTCACTAATGGACATAATCTTTGGTCGAACGCATTCTTTGATTCTTCTAACACGAAAATTGATGAAAATAAGGATCAAAGTGGTATTCGACTGAAGATAACTGATTTTGAAGCCATTGGTTTAATTGTTATCAAAATCAACGAAGAATTTAATCAAAGAATCTTTGGTTCGATATTAGAAGCACTCGTTTCTGGAAATTCTGTTGTCGTTATCAATGACAAACCCATGGAATCATTGAATAAATTGAAAGAATATTTGTCTTCTTTGGGACAAAATATCTTTAATTCAATTGATTTGATTGAACTCAAAATCAAAGAAAACACTTCTCTTATGATTGGCTCAAAACCCGTTGGACTTTATTTACAACAATTTGAAAATATTAGTCGAAAATCATTCGTGAGATTCAAGAAAACCATTACTCTATCGATGGGTGACATAAGTTATGCCAAATAGATGTCAAAATAATTAGTTTTAGATTTTTTTTTCAATATTTTTGACATTTATTATTAACAAAAATCTCAAAAACAAATATTTTTATTACTTTTGAATTTCAAACTAATTTAAAAGCGCTTAAAATCTCAAAAAACTTATTTTATATTTTGATTTTGATTCTCAAAAAAGTTTTATAAAATTAAATACAAATGTTTTCAACAATTGTTTGAATATTAAATTTTAAATAAATTCTAAACAAATGATTGATTTTCTAAAATAAAAGTTTATTTTCATCTCATTGTATAAATTCATTGAACAGAAGATTCTTATCGTTCTTAATGCTGTCAATGGTTTCATCCAAACAATGCAATTCTTTGGACACTTTTCGCAGAGAAGACGAAACGTTTTGAACGAGTTTTTGGGATTGAATTAACTGTTTGGTTATGTTTGAGATCTCTTTCGTTGCCATATTGTATGGTCCGCAACAAACTTCTGCCAAACCCTTCTTCAGCTCATAATTCTTTTCCCCTTAAAGAGTAACAAATGGTCACTAATAAGCAAATCCAACCCCTTATTAAGGGGTTGATTCAAATGAGAGGCAATGAAAGACTCACTTAGTTTTCTATGAAGTAATCTGTGGTTAAGAAACAAATGATTAGAAATGAAATCAACTCAAAGAATGTCATAAATGCTAACGAATTGTATTTATTTGAGTCTCCAATCAATGAGTTGTCGTCAGAAATGGTTGACCTCTGACTGACCCCAGACTGACCTGTCGTTAATCAATTGAATGCATTGTTGAACGCAATGTCAAATCAAATCAATTACTCATTTCTGAAGTATAACGACTTCTGCCAAATGTGTGGTCAATAGAAGACACTCTTTGATGGTGTTGTTGTTCTTCATAATCGTCTTCGTCTGACTCCGAGGCCTCTCCGGGTGTTATGATTGCATTATAGCTCACATTTCGTCTCATATCAGACGAAGAGGTCTTCAGAAGACATGAAGACATATAACAAACAATGTTTACATTATTAAAACAAAAACCAATTCATTATTCATTCATACATTTGTTTTGCCTATACTTTGATCCATGTCTTCATCTGTCAATGCATTCATTGCTAATCATTTAACCATTAAATGGTTAATTCTTATCAAAATTGATCTTCAAATCGATTCAAACAATTGCTTATAAAGTGATAACAAATGAATTCAAACTCAATGTTAATATCAATGATATATTCACTAATAATTGTTATGACATTCAATGCATTCAAAGCATAACTGCATAAATGATATGCTATTCAAATGACCTTTAATTGGATGGCATTCAAACAATCTGTCATTCATTGACTCAACACTAAAGTGATAGAGAGAGTGAACTTTGTTTACATTCGTCTCACAATTACATTAATCGCCCCTTTATTGCACTCATAGATGTTGTGATGATTTGAACAGACATTCACTGTTTGAAACTCTATTGAAAACATCGTATCATTGAAAAGAGGGCACAAATAATATGACTCTTTCGTAACGATAAATGGCTTTTGAAATTGGTTTTGAGTTTTGATAAAATTAATTCAAATGATATGAAAGTGATTTGAGATTAAATTAAATGTTAGTTTTGGCGACAATTTGTTTAATCAGCTATTCTTGCATTGATTTGATATGACTTTGCATTCAATGCATTGATTGCTTTCAATGACAAATGATTTGACGATTTTGTGGTCTTTTCGACAAAAACTTTCTTCACATTAATATCTCTTTTGAAAATGATTTCAAAATATATTTATTTAATTTTATACACATTTTTGTCAATATCTGTGAGTATTCTCGCATTCAATCATAGGTTGTGTTTATATTGTAATCAATTTTGTTGAAGTTTGGATCAAATGCCGACAAGTGTGTCATTAGAGGCAAATGTGGTGTCTTTGAGTCACCCTTTGGTGAGCACCCGATCCCATGTGTGGTCAACGAAGACCCCATGCCGTTGAATAAGGCCAGTGAGGATGCGTTGAGGCCATACGTCCCCGAACTCTTCGATGGTATTTATGACCACTGATCCAAATGAGATAATTGTCTTTGAATTGGTTTCAGTCGATAAGCCATTGTTTTGTTGCGATGACAAACAGGTGGAAGAGATGATAGAACAGTTCGATCTGCCAAAGGGTCTGCTGAGCAGATGTCCCTCGTGTTATGTCAACTTTGCCCGGATATTCATCCATATGTCCTGTGATCCAAAACATCACCAATTCTTGGAAGTGACGGCCACTAACGCCAGTACTTTACATCCGGGCCAACAAATGCTGACAGAAATGACTTATTATATGTCTGAGACCTATTCGACGGGTGTCTACCAGTCCTGTATGAATGTCCAGGCGTCACAAATGGGACCAATCATTAAAATGTTTTGTGGAAATCTTGGACCAGACAAGTGTTCGCCTCAAAAGTTCTTAGACTTCATCGGAACCAGAGGTCAATCGCCTTTTCAGTTGGATTTCAAGCTCTCGAATGAAAAGACGAAGACTTTTGAACCAATGAATGCAATTCCCTATACTTGTACTGAAGCCCCGAAGGGGTATTCCAAGGATTCTTGCAGTTGTGTTGACTGTCCGATCAAATGTAAACCCAAACCATACCCCGAACCTGAAAAACCTTGGATTTTATGGGGAATGGATGGGATGTGGCTTTGTATGGGTTTCGTCTATTATCTCATTGTTGTTGTCATTATTGGAGTCTTTGTTTTCAATTACTATAATTCAAACAACGGTTTGTTTCTGTCGTTGTCTTAAATTCGTTATCATTTAATCAATTGTTTTCTATTCAAAGATCGAGTGCTATTGAGTGTCATCAGTGACGATGAGATCCATTCGGACGACGAGACAATAAATAATAGAAATTCAAGAACTGATTCCACGATTTTTAGCAGAATTTCTGACTCTTTGATCGATTCCGGAGAAATATTCGATGGATTTATTCGAAAGGGGTTTAAAAATTATGGATTAATTTGTGGGCGAAAGCCGTTTATATATTTACTGCCAGTTGTGGGCATCGGTGCTGCCATTGGCCTATCGGTCGGTATTTTAACACATTTCCAAACAATGACAGATCCCGTGAGTCTGTGGTCAGCACCCAATAGTAGAGCCAGAACTGAAAAGGATTTTTATGACAACAATTTCAACCCTTTTTATAGAATACAACAAATAATAATTACTCCCAAAAATTTGTCATCAATTATACACATTGATCCCAACAATGCCTCCCATTCCATCACTTTTGGTCCGGCCTTTCATAAGGATTTTCTCTTAAATGTATTGGAATTGCAAAACAAAGTGACAAACATTACAGTGAAAGTGAAAGGAAAGGTCACATCACTGTCCGACCTGTGCTTCTCTCCGATGCAAAACAATATCTGTGCCATTCAGACACCGTTGGGTTGGTTTCAAAGCGATGCCAACAATTTGAATAAAATTAATGAAAACAAATACAACTTTTTGGACCATTTCGACACATGTCTGTCCAACCCCTTAGACCAGGGGGACAGTAATAGATTAAACATCACGTGTGCGGGTAATTATGGTGGCCCTGTATTCCCGAACGTGGCGTTGGCTGACTTTGAAGGCGATGAATATCGAAACGCGAAATCAGTTGTCATTACAATTATGCTCAACAATCATGTGAACAGTGAAGACAAGGAACTGGCGCTGCTCTGGGAGAAGGAGTTTCTCGATTTGCTGCATAACTATCAAAACCCTGACATGAAATTTGTTTATTATTCTGAGGTATTTAAGACTTGAAATGTATTTGAATTGAAATGAAGAATCGTTTCAGCGATCAGTCGAAGACGAATTGGACCGTCAAAGCAGATCCAGTTTAATAACGATTGCCATCAGTTATGGCGTAATGTTTGCATACATTTCCATAGCTTTGGGTCGTTTTACTTCACTTCAAAGAGTTTTTGTAAGTTTTGATTGAAATGAAATGAAATGAAAACTCAATTTAACTTAATTTTCAGATCGACTCCAAAATGGTTTTGGGTTTGAGTGGAGTCGCGATTGTATTGCTTTCAGTGACCGCTTCTATCGGTTTAATGAGTTTCTTAGGCATCAAATCAACGCTCATTATCGTAGAGGTCATACCATTCCTTGTGCTGGCCGTCGGTGTCGACAATATATTCATTTTAGTTCAGTCCTATCGTCGACAACAGTTCAATGAAGACATGGCATCCAATGATAAAATAGGAATAGTTATGGAAAGCGTTGCGCCGTCTATACTATTGGCCACAGTAGCCGAGTCTTCGTGTTTCCTATTGGGTGCTCTCACAACTATGCCTGCAGTCAGAGTATTCGCACTGAACGCCGGTTTAGCCCTTCTTGTGGCCTTTGTCCTCCAAATGATGGTTTTCGTACCATTACTTGTGATCGACGCTCAAAGAGAAGCCAATAATAGATATGAAGTTTTTTGTTGTTTTAAACAATCAAAAAGACATAAACCAGAAGACAGTGACCAAAGGGGAGCTCTTTATCACTTCTTTGAGCACATTTACGCCCCTTTCATAATGAAAGATTCGATACGTTTGCCAATCGTTGTGATATTCCTGGGCTGGTTGTGTACGTCCATTGCTGTGGTCAACAAACTAGACGTTGGACTCGACCAGAAACTGTCGATGCCTTACGACTCGTATGTGTTGTCATACTTCGAGGCCCAGTCCTCCATCCTAGAGGTCGGACCACCAGTTTATTTCGTTGTTAAGAATGGTTTCGATTACGCAAAAAAACGACAACTCATTTGTGTTGGCTCTGCCTGTTCTGCCAACTCTTTGGGGTCACTCCTAAGCCAAGCCTCAATGCATTCCAACCAAACATATATAGCGAAGACAACGGCCAACAATTGGGTCGATGACTACATGGGTTGGGCGACAATCCCTGATTGCTGTCGCGTCCATCCACAAGACCAGTCATTCTGTCCGTCGAAGACTAGACGTGAGTCTAATTGGTATTGATTTATAGAAATGTTATAAAAATGTTTTACAGCAAAAGACTCGGACTGTAAGGAATGTCGACATTTAGCCACTGAGGACGGCATAAATGTGACGATGTTTTATAGCCATTATCTCGAGTTCTTCCTTTCGGACATCCCTAACGCCGAGTGCGCCAAAGCGTGAGTCAATTAGTGTGTATTTATTCAACAATTAGTTCATAATTCAATGATTCAGAGGAGGGCCGGCGTATGGGTCCTCTGTTAGGTGGGAAAAAGTAGATAACGACACCCTTTCCATCAGTGGTAAGAAATGGTTTATTTGTATATAAATGTTAAATGTTTTTCCCGTTATTCAAAGCCTCAAATTTCATGGCCTATCACTCCGTTTTGAGGACATCCCATGACTTCATCCATGCCCTCAAAAACGCCCGAATATTAGCCGAAAGCTTAACTCAAACCATAAATAGTAACAATAATAAAGGGGATCAGGAAGTGGATGTCTTTCCATACAGTATTTTCTATGTGTTTTATGAGCAATACCTAACCATATGGTCCGACACTGTCATAAATTTGGTCATTACTATCAGTGCTATATTTGTGGTCACATTCGTCTTCTTAGGCTTCGATTTGATGTCATCTCTGATAATAATGACAACAATTTTTGCCATCATTTTAGACTTAATGGGATTAATGTTTTGGTGGAACATCTCATTGAATGCCGTCTCACTCGTCAACCTTGTGATGGTATGACCTGACATGACATCCCTTTAATATCATTTGCAAAATTGTGTTCATTTTCTCTTTCAAAGTGTGTCGGAATATCTGTTGAGTTCTGTTCTCACATAACTAGAGGGTATGTAATGAGCGAAAAGCCGACCAAAACCCTGAGAGCAGAGGAATCGTTGGCCAAAATGGGAAGTTCTGTCCTCTCGGGGATCACATTAACCAAGTTTGGAGGGATAGTAGTCTTGGGCTTCTCGTACTCAAGAATATTTCAGGTCTTCTACTTTCGAATGTATTTGGGAATAGTAGTGATCGGTGCTCTTCACGGACTGGTCTTCTTGCCGGTTGTCCTCAGTTTAGTCGGTTCTCAAACCAGACGAAGAAAAGTCAGTCAACAGTCGAATGGGTTGTAATTGAAGTCATATTTTGTTTAATAATTCAAATCAATGTTTTGTTTTAACTTTTTATCAAATTATTTATATCTAAAATAAATTGTTTTAATTTTTATAAATTATAATCAAATGAATAAACAATACTTTTATTGAAATCAAAAGATTTTTATTTAAATTTCAAATCATTTCCCAATTTTAGTGATAATAATGTTATTGTTTGAGGACTTCCTCTTCTTTCTGGTAAGTCAGCAATTGTTCCGCTTTTTTCTGTTCCTGTCTTTCCTCACGTCTTCGACGGGATTCCTTCACTTTCTGACGGCGCGCTTCAGCCAAATCACTGATCCAAACAAAGATGACATTAAAATCAATCAAATCTATCGACGACTCGAAGACATACCTTAATTGTTTGGATCTCTGTTTCTCTGATTTCTTTTTGTGGATGAATTCCATGAGAACTCTCTTATTCTTAAAGACATTGCCCTTTGCTTTGAGGTATAGGTCGTGATAGAGGTGTCGATCGATCTTCTTGTTCTCCCTATACTTCTTGAGGAGTCGTCTCAAGACTCTCATACGTCTGATCCACAACACTTTGACAGGCATTCTCGCATTTGCCGTTCCCTTTCGCTTTCCGGGACCGGTATGTCTGCCCTTACGCCTGGCCTCAGCATTCTTGCGGACTCTGGCCCTCGAGTGGACGGCCACTGGCTTTCGGATAATAAGGCCGTCTTTAATCAACTTTCGGATGTGTTGTCTGGAGTTGGCGTTTGCGATCTCATTGGACTCATTCGGATCCAACCAAACCTTGTTTCGGCCACACTTCAGGACAGCCGAAGCCAAGCGCTTCTGTAGTCTTAAAGTACTGTTTGGATAATAATTACAATTAGTCTTCAATTCAAACAAACGTTAAGAAAACGACTGAAAAGGCATTGAATTCACTGTGCGTTCAATCGATATATTGATAACGCATTGAAAACGTGTTATAAAAACATTTAATTCAAAATTCATTAAATTTTTTGAAATTTAATTGAAATCAATTCACAAAACACAAGACATTCATAAATAGGAAACCAATGAAATTAAGATTAATTATGACTTAAATAATGTCTAAATTAATGATTAAAATGAAGATAATATTTACCTCATTGTTGACTGTGATGTCGATCAACAGAAAGGAAGTTGTCTTTTGGAGGAAAGGCATGGAGTGTTGTGCCGATGGGCTCACAATCAATTACGTCTATATCAATGATTTCTCAACGAAAACAACCCCTGATTTGTAACTATTTTTTGAACTAATTTTAATTGTAATTCAGTTTTGATTTCAATTGAAATGACATTTAAATTGTCTTTCAATTCAATGTCTTTCAATGCCATCAAAAGAGTGAACAATATTTTGTGATATGTTTTGAAACAATGTTTTACTGAAGACGTTATTCACTAATAATTGAATAGTTTTTGTGTTTGTTTTGACCACAAAATAACACATCTTTTGATCATTTAATTCAATTGATGTCTGAATTGATGTCTAATTGACAGTCAATTGATTTGATTATGCAATCAGTTGTAAAAAGTCATCGATTTTTGATCGGAAATAACAAATGTTTTGTCAAACACGTGAAGCGTTGGATCCGTTTTGAGCCACAGATTGTCGACAAAAGACCTGATTTTTACCAAACAATTGAACAAAAGTTAAATCAAATCAATTATTACGAAAATGCAAGACATTTGGTGGACATTGGGTTCGGCAAAGACTCAGATGTCAGACAAAAGTGGTCTCAAGTGACGAAAGTCGTCGAAAACAAGAATAAATTGAGACACGAATCGGAAGACATAGACGAAGAAGAGTTGAATTGTTTGGACTATAAACGGGTTTACGAGAAATGGCTGATCAGTGAAGAAGGCATCAAAAGTACTGTCGATGTGTCCAATCATTACTCTATTTTCAGAGATCTATTTCCACCAAAACCTCTTCTTCAGACCATATCTGCCATCGAAGAGATGCCTCCAAAACCTGTTTACTATTTCTCGCCATTAGTTCCACTGAAAGCAGAGTTTTGTGTCTTTGAATCGGATCTCAATGACGATGACATTAGTGAAGACATAACTAAAAGCAGATCCAAAGACATAATCGTTTCGCATGTATTTCGCGGAAATTTATTACTTTCCCAAAAATGTATTCATTGTCCAAACGTTACAATCGATTCTTCGGCCATTAATGGGATCAATGTCTTGGATAATTCTGATGAAAGGGAACAAACAGATGAAGAACTAAGTGGAAGAATAAAGCTATTGAACGATGATATGAATTATTATACATTAGGACTCATTTGTTTGGACTCTTTGACCAATGAGTCCAATGTCTGCCATTGGCTGACGACTAATATTCACAACGAAAATAAAGTCACGAAAAGTGAGACAATTGTCAAGTATTTACCGGTTTTTGGGATCAGAGGATTTGGTTATCAAAGATATGTCTTTGTTTTGTTTAAACACAAAAAACCGATAAATTTGGAGAAAATAAATGATTTTGATTTGAAAAAGAGATCTTTCAATGCATTGGAGTTTATGTCAGCCCATGGATCAGACAACCCGTTGACACCAATAGGTCTGTCCTTCTTTCAGACCACTTGGGATTATAGCTCACAAAAGATATTTTACGACTATTTGGGTATAAATTCTGGTTTTGAAATACAATTACTAATAGTTTGTTGTCTTCAGACATGAGATCTCCAAACTATGAATGGATTCCTCCAAAGAACAAACTCTTCAAACAGCTGCAGTTCCCCGCGAGAGCGCCGTTCAATATGTCATTTATATGCAATTCCTCTCAAATGTTGACATTATTTCATATATTTCTTGTCTCAACAGATATTTGGATGCGTTCAGAGATCCAAAAGATGTGGCGAAAGATGTGTTGTTAGAGCGCCTGAAGTCAATCAATCCATACGATTATGGAAATGCATTTTACAAAAGTCCAGTTCCGCCACAAATACATCCCATCCCCCCTTCAGTGCCCGAATGGTTGAGAGCGACCGTCAGAAAACGTCGCGCAAAACTTGGAGTCTTCAGAGGTCTTAGACCTCACTCTGCGATCGAACCGTTCGATAACAACCCAGACTTAGACCAACCGAAATGGCCTCGCATTCATCCAAATGAACACCCGCTCAATAAACCCATTCCCTATCCAGACGGACACCGACGGCCAAAGCCATTACGTGAGACCAAATGGGTTTTACCCCCTAACGAACACCCGACCTATAGAATCGACTTTCCCGAAAGTCTGGACGAAAAAGACAAAAAACTTGTCCGAAAAGAATAGAAATTATTGTTTGAATTGAAGTCAAATATAAATGAATTGTTTGTTTGTATTCATTATTTAGTGACCAATAAATCCATGCAATTATTAATCCATTTCTGAATGACAAAAACTTATATTTATTAACGTTTTTATTAATAATTGAATAAATAATTACAATTTTATTGAAAGCCATTCAAATCAATACTAATGACTAGTATTTGAATGATTTGGAAATACTATAAAAGTATAACAATTTGTAAAAAATTATATAATTTTTTGTAATTCTATTCACAAATAATTTAAATGAATTTCGATATTAATTGTAAAACACATTCAAATGAAATAATATTAAATTAAATGCACTTTTCATGCATTCGACAAAAACTGATTATTTCGATGAAATGATTCAATTAATGGTAGATATCTTTACTGAGGATTCAATTCAAACGATGGTATGTCTGAAGGAATGTCTGACATGACATCAGAGTATAGTTCAGACAAAAGACAATTGAATTCATTGTTTAAGTCATTATTGTTTTCGATAAAGTTTTCATTTCCTAAACTTTCGATGAATTGATTCAACTCATCGATGGTATGAGGACTTCCAGGGGGTGTCACCAGATATTCGATGTTATGAATGGGAGTGGAATTCCCAGAACAGGGGTTTGCCTTCCATTCCAAGACCTTCTGTTTATAATCTATTTGTGGTTTTGGATGTCTTTTGTCAATGGGTTTGATTTCGACACTCCTTTGGATGTATTGATGGTATGTTTGGAACTTAGGTTTTCTACAGTTCCTCAATCGACTCAATAAGGATCGGGTGGAAGAGGTCTCGACAGATGTAATGGATGACTGACTGCCGTAACCATCAGTGGAACTGATGGGCGTCGCCGGCATTGAGTACGATATCGTATTATAAGTACTGACTGAAGGACTGGCTATTGATTCGTATGAATCAGTTGTGGAACTGATCTCATGATTGACACAATTGTCCGAGTCTTCAGTTTTACATTTCTTGCGATTATTTAATCGCTTTTTTGTCTCAGATTTTGATAACTGTTTTTGATATTCAGTTATCAAAGAATTGATATCAAAATCAATACTTAATACCGGTTTTAATGGCTTTTTGCTCTTCTTTGAACACCTTCTATACGATGGTCTTGTCTTCGGTTTTGTCTTTTTCTCACAAATCAGGTCTTCATTAGTCTTAAGACAATTCTTAATCCTGTGTCCAATGAGAGCACAAAACAATTTTGAATTATTAATTGACTCAAAAGTCACACAATTATTATCATTGGATTCACAATAATATTGTTTTCTCTTCTTTTGGTCAACCTTTGATTCGACCACTGATTCACTGCTATGTTGTCTTGCAATCAATTGATCCTTTGGTTCGACCACTGATTCACTGCTATGTTGTCTTGCAATCAATTGATCCTTTGGTTCGACC
>JAQIXR010000934.1:0-17267 GCA_034700825.1 Quadroppia sp. Gr-Ori-00064
GGGTTGACATGAGAGATGGTTTATGAGGAACTGCTTCTCCAAGCTCCACTCATGCCCATTGACCTCATCTCCAGATTGAAACCCCCGTACTTTTCTCTGTAGAAGTAAAGGCCAAAACACACGACGATTACGAGAATTATCACAACTACTAATATGATCACAAATATCTCGGCGCCGGAAAGGCCTCTCTTGTAAGGTCTGCGGGGTATAGGCTTTTCAGTGGTGGTCGTTGTAGTTGTCGTTGTGGTGGTCGTTGTTGTTCTCCTTGTAGTCGTTGTGGGGGTAGTTGTAGTAGTCGTTGATGTTGTGGTCGAAGTAGTGGTGATTTCTTCTCTCGAAGGAGTAGTCGTTTCTCTGAGTGTTGTTGTCGAAGGAGTGGTTGATGTAGTGGTGGTTACTTTGAGTGTTGTTGTCGAAGGAGTGGTCGATATCGTAGTTCTAGTAGTTCTTATTGTCTTGACTTCCCATCCGCAGCCGAATAACGAGCCAACGGTTCCGCTGTCAATCAAGACATAGTCCATGTCTACCTTTCCTTTATCATGTGTTCCCCTATCCCTGACGCTAGCCTTGGTCACATTGAATCGTTGGTCGAAGAACTCAATTAAGTAGAAGTAATATCTCATTCCCCTCTGAGTGTAGTTACTGATGGGAACGGCAGCGTTCACTAAAGTGCCGTTGAGGTCAAGGCACGGGTCATTGGGGTCATCGAAACGCCAATTGATTTCATTGAAATCTTTGTAGTGAAGCATGTCTTGAACGATGGGATACCTCTTTGAGTGGTAACAGGTCTTACATTCCTTCAGTGCCTTCGTATTCCGTTTTGGTGGCGTTTCTGTCAAATCAGGTCAAAAAATGATCTCAAAATCGTATGAAAGGGAAGTCATTTCACACCCTTATAATAGACGAAAAAACGTCGTTTCAATTCATGAACTTTATGGTTAGGAAAGTTCGTTATGGCAGTGATGTGACTCTCGATGTCCTCCTGTGGAAACTTTGCGAATAAGGACATAAAGTTCAGGGGCTCTTCAGATGGAACATATCTGTACAGATTGACGTTAAACTCGTTCACATCAATTGCTTCGCCTTTTTCGGACAGACCGAAGTGATAGCCAACGAGTTGTCGTATTTGGTCTCTCTATAGGACAGACAAATGTCGTCAAAAGCAATGATAACATTAAATGACGAACCATTTCATAGGAAATGGCGATCACTTTCATCCCAAGCAACGGATAATCTACTGTAAACAATGCCTTCACATCTGCAACGGTCAGCGCAACCCAATTGCGAATGTCATGTATGCGGCCAAAAGTGAATCCCTTTCCTCTATCGTTAAAACTGAATTCTGTGACATTGTATATCTTCCCGGAGCTGAAGATAACGATCAAGTGTTTACCCCAAAAAAATGCATGTCTTATGTGATTTTGGGCCAACAAATCGTTACAGATGTCTGTCCTCGACATCTCTAATGTGGCCAACAATAAGAAAACTATGAAAATGTCTTTCATTTTGTTTGGAACTAATGTTTTGATAATGACTTAGACTTGAAATTTTCGCGACATTTGAATCGGTTATAAATGGTATGAATTGATTGCATTTCAATGTATTGTTGACTAAATGAATGCATGAGATATTGAGAGACAAATAGTTTTAAGTTTTTAATTCAATTGTTTTTAAGTAATTTAAATAATTCGATAACACATTGTCTGTCACTAACTGTTCGACAGTCTGTCTATAGATAAAAATTCAAGTTATAAAACATTCAACAAATGCCTGTTCACTACCAAAGTTGAAATTTTGTTATACTTTTTTATTACAAAATATATGTTAAATATAATAATTATTACAAAAATATATAAATTTTAATTTTCTTCAAATATTTTTTGAATTAATTGAAAACTTTTTTCAATCGCAAAATGATTTTGATTTTAGTAATAAATATGAAATAAATGATTAAATAATTTTTAAAATTTTTGACTGAATTTTATACAAAAAATAATCAAATTTTACAAATTGTTAATGAATTTTATTTTTATATAATATTTTATGCTTTTATTATCTTTGTTTGCAAACAATAAATCATAAAAAACATTATAAATAATGATTTGAAATGTTTTTTAGAGTTGAATGACTTTAGCAATAAATTCAATGATAAATCAAATGTTAATTCATTGAAGAATTTATTAAAAGTCACGAATTTTGTTACGAAAACATTTTTAAATATTTAATACATTCATACAAACAATTCATTCGGTATTTGCTATCAAAACAAAACCGGAAAACTATAACAAAAGAAACAAATTTTGTTCAAAAACTTTTTATTCATTGCTAACAACAAACGAAAAAGTTTTCATACGTTGACTAAAAACTTGGATTTGATTTAAAATGTTTATAAAAATAATATTTTTGACTCAATTGCTATTCATTGGGACAACAATTGGCTGTCGTTGTGACACAGGCTTCGGCTTCGGACACATCTGTGGCCATCGGCTGTCACCGGAACCGCTCGACGGATGTAAACCCGATTCATTGTATTTATGCGAACAGAACGGTGTCGACGGAGTGGCCAAAGAGGTCAAGGATTGTCTCATTACTAACCAGTATTGTATATACGGCTGGTCTTCACAAAATGACAATCAGTCGGACCTCTGTGTCCATCATTATCGACCACAAAGTCATAATCAAACCGATGGTAACTTTGGCTTTCAGTCAAGTATTCTTCAATTTCAACCCAGAGCTTGAATTTCATGTAAAGGTTTTATTAAATTATTTTTTTCTAATGATTTTGTTTTGAAAAAAATATTTGTGATTTAAAGTCAATACAAACAAAATTTTTGTGCTATTATGTCATAAAATATATATTTATTGATTTTATGGAGAAATCATTGTTTGAATCGATTTTTTTTAGTATTTAAACAACAATTTCATTGTATTGAATGTCGAAAGAAATTCCTTAAACACTATGTAATATATTTTCGTTAATCAATGACATATTAATTGATAAATAAAAATATTTTTGATTAATCAAAAACATTGATAAAAAACAATTAATGGAAAATAACAATAGTTTTTGATTTTGTTTTCAATGCCTTAAATATTATATAAATTAATTTTTCGTTTCATTTATTCAATTATTTCAAACTTAATGTTAATTTTGATTCAATATATTCTCATTGAAATAATGGGTAACTGTGTTATCAAGAATGACGAAGACATTGTTCATCCCCAGTGGTTAGGCGATCACCCTCACCCCTGGCCCCTGTCGAAGATAGAGCCCGAATTGATTGTGTTTCGTAAGGATAGGACAAAACTTGAACTCAAATACGACACGAGTGAAGAACAAGCGGTGGAACAGTTGGTGAGCAATGATATGTTGCCAACAAATCGCGTTGTGTTCATAACTCATGGCTTTAGAACCGATAAGAACAAGGAATGGTTGCACAAAATGAAGGACAAAATGATTGAGGAAAGAGATCAGACGGTGATCATTGTTGGGTGGGGTAAAGGGGCTGATATAGGGGTCCTCAACTATGAACAGGCGTCGGCCAACTCTTTAGCGGTCGGCGAATGGCTTTCAAAATATTTGTCGGAAATTCGCAAACGTTTTGCCGATCTTAACGTTTGGGGTTTGGGTCACAGTTTGGGCGCACACCTGATGGGTGTGGCCGGTCGTAACAGTAAGGCTATGGACCGAATCACTGGTTTAGATCCGGCCGGCGTTGGCTTTCAAGTGGAGAACGAAGACAAACGACTGAACAAATCGGACGCAAAACTCGTTGATGTCATTCATAGCGACGGAAAGTCTGTCCCCTATTTCGGAACACTTGTGCCGTTGGGTTCAATCGATTTCTACCCTAACTATGGTTGGAGTCAACCCACATCTGATGGATCTGATAAGAAGCCATTTATGGTAACCGACAGAAACCACCCGAAAGGACAGGTCAGTTCATACGGCAGTGGCTTCACTATAAGCCATACCAGAGCTCTGGAGTATTTCATTTGGAGTATCGATAATAAGAATAAATTGAAGTCAAGAATGATTTTAGAGGACATGCCATCAGTGGAGACATCGGTTCATAGGCTCAGATGTGCGACAAAGGAGACAGAAATGGGATATTTTGCTGATGAGTGTGACGTCGATGTCGGCACCGATAGCTGTTACTACATACACACCAACGCAAGTGAGCCATGGATTTAATCAATGGTTGATTTGTTTATATATTTTTAATCAGAATTTCATTTGCAATAAAAAACAATTCCAACAGAGAATCAAGTGTTGAATAATTGTATTTGTGGTCAAAAATGTCATTCATTTCAAACTCATTCAATATTTTGTTTTCAAACAATTGAATACATAATCAAAACCCAAACCAAAGAATACGGTTCTATAGATTAGATTCAGATAAATGAGTTTTTAATACAATTAAGACATAATAAAACCATTCATTTGTTTCACAATTTATCGCAAACTATTGATCCCAACAACACATGGATCAGACTTTTCAAGACTTGTGACCAGAAGATCGCCTATCAATGCGTCAACGTTTATGTAGACAACCAATTGATCAATGGCTCAAACTTCTGGCCACTATTTTTAGAGGACAGTTATGATATGCCTTCCTTACTGTATTACTAAAGACAAGAAGCAATTGGACATAAAGTTAGTTCCAGTGAAAGCATATGAAAGCGGACCAACCCTTTGGTCTGCCATAGGATATCTAGTTTTGTCTATCACTTGAAAAGTATTTTTAAGTAATTTTTATCTAAATTTCAGTAAATGTTATCAAAAACTATTTAAAGAATTGAACTCAAAGTTCATTAAATATAACTTACTGTAAATTGGAGTTAATTTTGATTTAAAACATGATTATCACTAATGAATGACAACTGTTCTCACATTCTTGTGGGCATTACTCAACAATTACTTCAAAATGAACAAAGATTTTGATTATCATTGAATATTATTTACAAAATATTTTATTTTATTTTATTTACAAAATAATACAAAAATATAATGAAAAATGTTTTTATGAACTAATGATAACATAATTTAAACAAACAATTCATTAATTAAATTATAATTCACTAAAAATGCAAAACATTTGTTAAATTTTGCACAAAAGTTCGCCATAATTGACATGTTGTCCGGTCTTGACAGACAGGTCCAGACCTTCTGGTGCCTCAAATATCAATACAATAGTTGAGCCCAAATTGAATTCACCAAAACTGTCGCCTTTTTGGAACTCTATCTTATCATTGAGTTTGTAGTCATGATATTCACCGGCCGTCCAGTGCTTCTCATTCGTTACTAATGCCTATCAAAAAAAAACATTTCATTAAAACATTTGATATTATATACAATAATAACAAAATTTGATTACTTTATCGAAATATGTCTTAACTGTTCCGACATTAGTGGCGCCGACGGCTGTCATGGAGAAGAAACCGTAATCCCATTCACCCGTATATACCACCCGTTCATTGATTGTGAACAGATTAGGTAACCCTTTGACAACACCCGGCCTAACAGACAACAGATGGCCGGCAAAGTGTCGCCGAAATTCGACTGACCAATTGGCCGGAGAATGGAACCGATGATAATCACCGGGCGATAGGTATATAACACATGAGTATAATTCTGTTTTAGTATTATTATTATTTGCATTCCTTAAGAGATTCTTCTGATATTCCGATGAGTTGACGATTTTCTCACTATTTGTTTGACTCCAAGTCTGAGGGCCTAAGAATTTCGTCAATGAATATGTAATTCCCTTCACTTGTTCTACCCTTCCGTTCGACGCTTTGCCAAAATATAGAACCGTTCCGTCGGCGGGACTGACCTATAGGTCATAGAATAAATATATTGATATTTTTTTTCGTTTAAAAATTCAATATTAGTTCACTTACGACACCATTGGCGCCGTCAATAGGTCTGACCCCTGGCCTCAGAGATCGACGAAAAAATTCACTCAAATTTTTATACTGAGTTAAGTCCTGTTCGAGCGCTTCGTCTAAATTACAGCCGAATGTCTTTATGTATGAATTCAAGACATATTTTCTCAGAGACTTCGGAAGTGGTATTGAATTGATTTGACCCCAAATTCGCGACAATGTTCTCAATGGGAGTAAACAATACAGAGATATCTGTGAAACGAATGCAAACTTATTTTGTAAAAAAATGAACTTTTCTTTTCATATCATCAAAACTCACTTCAATATCAGAAACAACTTCATTGACTTTCATGTGTTTAGACTTCGACTTAAAGTCCAATTCATCGAAATTTTCGTCAAATTTATAGTTTTGTTTGAATTTTATGTATCGCTTATAAGCCAATAGAGATAAGACGATAACTGATGTCAAGTAAAGAGTCCTAAAGTAATCCAAAACAGTTTTCGTCAAATTGTTGTCTGAAGAGTCCCTTTGGTTACGCAATATCTGCCACAAAGAGTCTGTAAAATGTGTTTTGAATTGACATTAGTTTTGAAATTTAAAGCAAATTATTGTTTCAAAACCTTTTGGTATTAACAGAGTATTGACTTTTGTGTCACTTTTGACTTCACTCGACTCCAGAGTACTCGTCGAGTGGCGAAGAAGTGATAATGAATTGGATGTCTCAGTCCATAGCGACTGATACTCTCTAAGGAAAACAAAAGAAAGTTTTGTTATAAGAGAAAAATCATTGAATTTTTAATAACCCGTGAATTTGATAATCAGTTTTCAGTGAAATGAATAAATAAATAAATTTTTTGATTGAATTCATTGTGAAGTTTAGCAGAGATTTCAAATATGTGTCTATGAATAGTAAAACAAAAATCATTTTCACTGTAGTATTGAATTGAAAAATTCATTTGAAAAATACAGTCAAATATTTAATTAAAAAATTTAAAGAATCGGAAAATTATTATTAGCCAAACATGTGATCAATGAATGAATGAATGGTTGTTATCAAAAGAATATTTGCTTTTCATTGCAATATATTTTGAAATTATTAAACATTTTTAATCGTATTACAAATAATTGATTAACTATTGCTTTGATTATTAATATTTATATATAAACTAAAAGTCATTACATTTTTGCCTAAAGTTCACTAATATTTGAATAACAATTGAAATATAGATAAAAAGCATACAATAATCTGATTATTCAGTTACCTAATCAGCCCCTGGACTAGTTCTAAAATAGGAGCCCCTGGGCTTCGAGTTTGTTGGTCTCAAACAATAGCTAAACATTTTTGTTGAATTAAAAAGTTTTAAATTTAGAAAAAAAAATTGTTTTCTCAATCATAAAGAATATCATTGAAGATATTCTGTGACCAAACTATACATGTATGGAACGTACGGTCAATTCATCTGATTCTATGACAACGAAAAGGTATTGAAATTGAAATCAAATATAATTAACCCATTAATAGATCGCAGCAGAAATTGAACAAAAACTTAAGCAAAACATAATAATAATAATAAAAAAATAATTCTTGTGTTCAATGCTGTGAACGCATGGCTTACCCAATGATCTTCACATTGAATTTTGTGGTAAACAAGAATTGAATGAAAACTTTGTTTTGACGTAAAAAATACATTTATCACAAAAAATATACTTTACGTAAAAAATGTGTAAAAATCTGTTGACAACTGATTATCAAATATTCACATTTGAGTTTGTGATGGCATTCACTGTCGGATGAAATGGTTTTTTCTTTCTTTTATTCATTCAATACTTACTCGGCTTGAAATTTGGACACGGATTCAAACGCCAGATGTAAACCATTTGTGGCTATAATGACTGCGACAATCCATATGCGAATCATCTTTTATTTGGTTTTTAAATTCAATTTCTCTTTTATTTTCTTTTATTTTTTATATTTAAATTATTTTAGAAAATTATAATCTTTTTTATTAAAAGTTATTTCCTTTTAATGTTTTGAAAAAAAATCTTATTTTAAATAAAATTAAAAATATATTTAAAAATAACTTTATTTTAGAAAATTGCTTAAAACAAAAGTCTAATTAAAAGTACTTTTATTTTTGAAATACTGTTTTATATTTCTATTTTCACAACAAATATACAAAATAATTATATTTTATGTTTTAATGCCTTTTAATTAATTATTTCAAAAATAATTTCAATTCATTGCAACGAAAAGAATTTAATTTTGAAAACAACTGGAAAGTCACTAAACATTTAAAGAGGGCTTTTATACCTTTGCCAACGAATCGCGTGTTAAAGTCATACCATAAATACATGTTCGAAGACCTCTTCTGCGACGAGTATCTGAACTTTGATACCATATCAAAGTCTTTACTGAAATACAATTCATTCTTGAATTGAGTAATAAATTATCAGATAATTAGTAATAAAAATCTTATGACTTCTTTTTACACTGTATTAGAGATACTGATTGTTCGTACATTAAGATCCGTTTTCAACGGAAAAAAAAATTCTCAATTAGTATGAAATCTAAGAATAATTTTGTGCTGACATATGATCTGAGGAAAAAATTCTCAAATCATCGATATTTTGATATAATATTGAATTTTAATAATTTTTGTTAAGAATATAATAATCATTTCATTTCTATAATACCTTTCGTTCTCTCAATTGGTTTATGCTTTCATTGATAAGAAAATCCTATTTTTATTTATAAATTATATTTCAAGTATTGCCAGAAATTCCGTCAATTCATATATTTATCGCAAACTTTGTAAATAATTTATTATTTTTTTCCAGAATTTTTCTTTGCTTCAATTTCTTGCAATTCAATGTAAAGCAAAATCATATGATATTAGAGAATAATTTGTTTATTGTTTACCAAATGTTTTCGTTAATATCTTTTTAATTAATGTAAATAACTTTTTTGAGAACAACATAATCAAAGTTTAATACGATTTGCTCTCATTTAATGAAATCCTTTTGTGTAAACAAAATCAAAAATTCATTAATTTTTCGTTGATTTACAATAAAATATTATTTCATTTGTAGTATAAAAAGTCAAATAACAGATTCAATGATAACAACAGTTATTATATAAAACAATTTGACGTTAAATGGCATTGAATTTAGTTATTAATATAAAAATTGACGAAAAATGTTTGTGCAAGCTTATTTGCTCAAGGCTTGCACACTTAGTTCATTGATAATTGTTAACAAATAATCTCAAATATTTGCTGTGAATTGAATTTCCATTGAATTTCTCAATCAATTCCTTTAAATGTGATCTCAAAATAATTTTTGATATATATTTATAACTCATTCAAAGAATCCGTTCAAAGAAGTCCGTTCAAAGCGTTCGTTCATTCAGTTATCTAATGATTGATAAAAAAGTGATTATTTTCAATGTTAAACAAATTCTTCGATTCCTTAAATCACTTTCTCATGTCTTTCCATATATTGTATTATTGTTTTCATTAGAAATATTTGTTTATTTTCTTCAAATTAAAACTGAAATTTGCAAACTAAACTAAGCCGGGTGTTTATGTCAAGGTCCAATAGGTTTTGAAATTCATTATTTCCATCAGCCCTTATGTGCCCTTAATTTCAATGAAACAAAACTTTCCATTTTTTAAATAAATTTTTGATATTTTAATAAAAATATTGACTTTTAATGAAAACGATTCTAAAGATCAAAGTCTTGAATATAAAGTGAAATCAATTTTTATAAACAATAATAAGTGTTAAGAAAATTAATAATTAATTCGAGATTCAAAACAAACTCAAATGTTTTGACACTAATTATGCAGGTATTCGCCAACATATCTACTCTGAAGGGGGTATTATATGCAGGTCTAAGGGTGTCACAAAAAAAACTATATCAAAATTCATACATAACTTTCACTTTGAATACTATTTGCAAACACTTTTGAAAACAAATTGATTTCAAACACTGATTAAAAACGAGTCAATAATTATTAAAAATAATCTCACTTTTAATGGAGTTTTATATGCATTGAAAGTCTTTAAGAATTCAATGATAAGGAAAACAAATTGTTTCTTGTCTTCAATGATAACATTTATCACAAATTCAATCATAATCTCAACATTAAATGTCTTTGATTTGCAGACAACGAATATTTAAGATAAAAAATATTTATAAATAAATAAAACTTTTCTTAATTTCTATTTTTATTATTTTTTGTTATAAATAACAATAATTAACAATAACTTTCATTCGAGTTATTATTATTGAAAAATATATATAAATATTAAAAATACTCGTAATTTACAATCGATTCATTCATTTGTCAAAAAATAGTTGTCTTTTCGTTTGGAATAAGATTTCTATAAATTAAATGATAAGAAAAATAATGAAATAATGTTTTGAAAACGAGAATGAAATTAAAAATAAAGAAAAAACAATAAAATACTAATCGTTTGAAAATAAGATATAATATACTTATAATGAGAAAAATTATTATAAATAAATATAATGTCAAAAATGGATGAAATAATTGAGAAAAAAATCATTATTATTATTGCACTCAATATTTGTTTGTATTGTTTGACATTTTGGCCCAATTTGTGTCACAATTGATGGACAGTCCGGTGAAGCCCATGTGCGTGAGTGAGCACTGATGCCAACGCTGTTGGGCGTCGTCCCCAAAGCTGGTCAACGCCTTTCGGGCCTCTTCGCGCACCCTATGGTCACTGTCCTCAGTGGCCACGTATAACAGTTCGTCAATGGCTTGAATGGCCTGAATGTGTGCCAATGCATTACATGAAGCCCGACGTGTGGTCACGGAGTTTGACTCCAGGCCTGACAGCAGATGATGTAAAATCTGTGACAACAACAAAAAAATTGAAAAACAATTCAAATTAACGCAAAGTTTTTGTTGAAAATTACTTTTCAGTCAAATATTTTTAACGTTAGAATAAATTCGAGAAATGTTTTGAATATTTTTCTCATTGAATGACTTTTTTGTTCAATGAATGAATGAATACAAAAGCAGAAAAAATGGCACTATTTTTTAGAGTCTATTTTTGTGCTCTTTTATTGATATTTTGCGGTTATTTAAAGCGATTATGAATTAAAACGAGTTTTCAAATCGAAAAAATCAATTCAATAACTATTGTATAAAATCATAAACAGCGACCGCCAAGGGCTCGATCACAGGGGCATTGGATGTGCTCTCGTCAGGGGCAAAATAACTACTATTTCGTTAATTACCAGTAATTAGAAATTGTATTCAATTCAAAGAAAGACATATTTGTTGTGATTAATGCAAACGTAACCTTCAGTTCACATCTCGCTTTCATTCATACCGTTCCCCCCTTTCCCACAATGACAGTTCCCCTGAATTAATGACATATAAAACGCTGACTCACTTCAGGTTCATTATCGTCGGTCATGATTTTGATCCACTGTTTGGCAATTGAGGCCATTTGCTGATCACTGCCAGTGATGGCCCGAACCGAAGCCCAGGTCACCTCATGGGGACTCCACTCGCGGGCTATGAATCGGGACAACAGTGTCTCGAACGCTGTCACCTCTTTGGCTCTAATGACTCGACTGACATCTAATGCCACTTTCAAGACATCAGTTATAGAAACGGTTGACTCGAATCGGGTCCAAAACGACCGCACATGCAATACAGTCACGTAATCACATTCTGAGATCTTTGCGGTCAACCAATCGCTGGAATCACTGATTATCTCATCGTTTGACTCGTTATTATGCATAACAACGTTGAGTCCGTCGGCACAGGCCCTCCAATCCATTATTATGACATCCCGTTTGCCGCCATTCGTCAGATAACTCCAGAACTCTTTGACCCGCGGGTCGTCGCCCACGAAGTCGTCATAACTGTTGCCATAATTGTTGGCCAACTCTTGAAGTGCGAACGCATCCTCTTTTAGCCGATTCAGAGCATCCTTTTCTCTGGCCTTAAGAACCCATTGTCCGCAATGAGACAATTGGATGATAGCGTCCCGAGTGTGGGTCAGAACACATGCCTCCCATTGGCTGGAAAGGGGTGTCGGACTCGTATTACGTGATATCACAGACTATTAGACAAAAAAAATATTAATACAAAATATAATGAATTGTTGTTTTGGGAAAAATAGTGCAAAAAATGTAAATATATTTCTCATGAAATTGTGTTTTGTTTTGTAATCCAATAGTTATTCAACAAAATCATTGAAAAGTGTTTTCAATGAAAACATTATTTTCAAACGATTTGTAAATCCCATCAAAAACATAATAAATGAATTCATAGCAAAAGGATATGAAATTAAATAACGATTTGTCAAAAAAAAATATATTGTCTAAAAAGTTATAATAATTACGAAATAAATCTCATTAACAAATCAGTGAATCACTGGTTGGACGAAAAAAGGGGCATAAAAATAATGTTTCTAATTATGGAGCGAATGAAACAAATAGTTTCCCTTAAAAAATACTTTTTTGAAAAGCCTTGAAATGAATGGTAAAACAGTTGTCAAACATATGGTTAACAAATAATTTTAAGGGTAAATATTGACTGAAAAAACACATATCATTGGAACTGACATTGTTTTGGTCCTCGGAGTCCAAGAATCCGAACTCAGCCAAAGCCGCGTCAATGTCTTCATTGTCTGAATTCACTGAATTTGTCGACTCTTTAGCCATTAATCTCCACAAACGATTCACTGCCGACGCCATTGGCGTCAACTCTTCGTACTGTCCCTGGAAGTCCTCCAACGCGGCCAACAGTTGCGACAGTGACTCGACTGTGCCCTCGCGTGAAGACGTCTGACTTATTGGCCGACAATTGTTGGCATCGATCGAGTCATTGATTATTAATGGCATCGAATTGTTGTTACAATTAATTAGATTTGAATTACTTTTGTTATTATTATTATTCATATATGAAGTCATGTCTGGCGTCCACTTTGTGCGCACCTTCAGCTTAAGACTGCCGGAGCTGTTGGCCATCAATGACATGAGTTGAGGCCGAGAGCGCATCAGATCTCCGGTCTCTATTTGCGTGACGCCTAACGTCACGTACCGTTTAGTCCAACCGGCCTTCACTTCCCGTACTCTCAACACAATCGGTTCGATAAGCGATGCCCTGAACTGAAACTCCTGTCCCTCCCATTGGCGCTGTCCGTCGCGGGCGATACGCACCCGACACACATGCCTGTGTCGGCCGTGTTTGAACTCGATCTCGTACTGATCGCGCGGACATATTCGAGCCCAGCCTTCGATCTCTTCGACTTTTAAATGAAAAATACCTAAAAATAGATATTAAAAAAAATTGTAAAATATTTTCAACGAAAACATCATTTAAAACAAATAATCATAAAATGTATTAATAATTGAGCGCTAAATATAACTTAAATGTGTTTTTCAATTAATATTAATAAAAAATAAGGACAAAAAGAGAATATTTTTCACACATTTAAATATTTTCGTTAATTGAGAAAAGAGTTGAACAAACAATAACTTAATGTTTCACTCAATCAATGGTTCAATGGTTTACAAGAAAATCATTTTCCAAAAAAGTAATGAAAGTTATATTTTTCTTACTCTTATTGACAGTCAAATGATTTGCAAATAAAATCATTAATAATTTGTGAGAAAAAAAAATGTGAAAATTTGAAGGAAATATCAAACTTTCGATCGATTAAAACGAAAGGAATTTTTTGACTTTAAATAAAGAAAACAAAAAACTTAAGGAAATTAATGATAAAATGTATGAAAAATATATTCATTTAATTTATAATAATTTTTGTCTCAAAATCTTCGTGAAAAACGCGTCAACTCTTTCGATACAAACCTATCATAAGCTCTAATTGTTTCTCAATTGCCATCAAAACTCTTGAGTTCTCTTTCCATTCGGTGTCACAATCTCTCGACTTTGAAATCCGCATCATTTTCATCAACGCCTCCCTTAGCCTCAGGTGTGTCTCGTACTCATCCCTCATATGTCTGATGTGCGACAACTGTCGCCGAAGACAGTCCTTGTGGTTGAGGGACAGTAAGTACTGTTCATGCGATGAATCGCTTGATTTCCAGCCGTTTATCGATTTGTTTAAATTGAGTTCACTTTCGACACTAGAAATACATTCACTGAAAAGACAAAATAAAGTGTTTTTTAATTAAATGTCAAAATGTTTTGCAATAATTTTTTTGTTTGTTTTTCGTTTCAATACAACTATTAATCAAATTATGTTTGAAAACAAAAATCTAATAAATATTTGGATCAGAAAAAGGGGTCCTTTTTATCATAAAATCAAACACAAGATAAACGGAAAGAAAAACAAACTTTTAATTAAGATTTGAATTATATATGTCTTATCATTGGATCAACTATTGGTTAGACATATATATACTTAAAGATAATATCGTTAAACAAATATATGGTTTAAACTGAAGAGTAAACCAAAGAAAAGAAGATAATCAATAAATGAGAGATATTTTTGGTAAACAACAAACAAAAAGCCCCTTTCGATACCTGAGACCCCGTTCGTAGTGGTCGACGATATGCTTGAATTGATGGCAATGAATGACATCGCTATTCTTGGAGGCAATCGATGGCAAAGCACTTCTGGACAGCGATCCCGAAGAGGACGACCCGACCGACGACTGACTCGACCAGTCGTTGCCGTAGTTGTGGCGGGAGTTCAGGGTATTAGTGCCCGAAGAATAGGTTGATTGAGGACTGAAAGACATCTTTTGGTCACACAATCGATGCAATCGTCGATCAAAACAATGAAAACACAAAAAAAAAACGAAAACAAAACAAAAAATCAAAACAAAAACAAATATTTCATTAATCGATAGTCATATTAATCACACGTTTTCTCAATACTGTTTATTATAATTTAATTGTCTTTTAATATAATGAAAACAATTATTAAATTATTATTTAAATCGTTATTTAATTTGATTTTAATATTGAAAACAAAACTCAAAATCAATTAATGTGTTGAATGAATGAGTCGTTCATTCATTCACTTCAGGAATGTTTTGTACATTCAATGCATTCAAACCACTATTTCTTATTGAAATATCATTTTGTGTACGCATGCGCTCAACCGTTCACTCGCTCATATGTGGCCCCATTCACAAAGCAAATATCAATAAATACCAGGGGTAATTATATGAAATATGCGAGATATTTTTATTGCTAAACAAACACATGTAATAAAAATAGTTATAAATGTATAAAAATATAATAAGATATCGAAATATCTATTTTTAATCCGAGAAAAACATCTATACATTGAATACTCCGTCACTTATTGACAGATGCATTAGTTTCCCAAAAGTTTTTTTACTTTTCACAAAAGTTTGCAATAATTTTAATATCGATATTAATTTGGGTTATAATAAAATGTTTTCTTTTTTGTGTATCTCTTTCTCTGTTAACACAAGTTTAATGACTTATTATTTTTTTATGTGAATTCGTTATAAAATTTAGGTTTCATTTCAAACCGAATTAATTGTCAATCAGTTTTTCAAATACACTCTTCAGGCATATATTTATACACTTAGAGTTTTAGGCCTTTTTTTGGTCTACAAATCCATTGATAATTATGTATAAAATAGAACTAAATTAGACTATTATTAGGTATAAAAAGTTTTTGTGAATACTTTTAATTGAATGCAAACAATGAAAAAATATGTTTTAATAATGAATATTAATATTTGTTGAAAACTAGTTCATTGTTTTCTACAGTCATTTTCGACTGTTATTCAAATCATTGCAATATTTAATAGAAATATATTTTTCTTTACGTTTTTTCACACACTTTATGACAAAAAGGGATAAATAAATAGATATCTATTTATGAGGAAAGCCATTATAAAGCCTACACTCCTTTTTGATATGCCATTCCTAATAGTGTTTATTTAGGCCTTAATTGCAAACATAAAGTCATACCAATCGACAGACAGTTATTAAAAGGCATAATAAATATTTGTAAAACATTTTTATATCTCTAACGAAATAAATATTTTTTGCAAACAATGTTTGAACAGTCGTTATATCCGAACAATAGAGACATGTCATCACATGAATGGTTTTTGACAGCGAAAAAAATGTATAAGACTTTTAAACTTTTTTTTTTGTGAAACACTTTTGATAACGATGTGAACGTCAAAAGACATGACAATTATCTGTCAATAAATTCAATAATACATATCATTCAAACGTATTGCTATTTGACTGTAAATATCAAATGTTATGTTTGTATAAAAATTGTTTTAAAACTACTTCAAAGACTTTTGACTTTTTCAATAAAACACTTATCAGTTTCGATGACTGTTTTATGGCTCAAATATTTTTCTATTAATCGTTTAATTGCTTTTAATTTTTGAAATTATTTATATTTTTCACAAAAATCGATAATATTTTTAAAGCAATTATTTCTAAGAAAATAATTTCAAATATATTTAGCAATAATTTATCGTCGATTACACAGACATTGTTCACATTATTCTATGTCCTTTCAATCGATAGATATGTTATGTTATCTCAAGATATAAAGAAAATTATATTTTTTTTCTACAAAAATATCAAACATTTATTCATTTTAGAGGAAATTATTCAAAAATTGTACAAATTATTCACAAATGCCTTTAAGTTTTATTTCCAAAAATAGTAAAATTAATTTTTTTAAAAGGAGTTCAAAACTAAAAATGATTACAAAAAACAAGAAATAAATGTATGAAAAAAATAATCAAAAAATAGTACATAAAAACACATTAAGTTTATTCTAAAAAAGTATAAACTATTTTATATTAAAAATATCACTGAATTGAAGAATAAATTATTAAAGTGCAATTATTATCATTTTGCCCCCTGTTCTTCAGACTATTCACAGATTTAATTTCAAACCCCTTAAAGCGATCAACACTCGAGGGGTAAAAATTGATTTATTTAAAGACATTAACCTTAATTTCAGTCAACTATTCATTCAATTCACTCATCAATCAATGACATCAACGACTGGAGACTCAAAAAGAGATAATGCACTCATCGATGTCCAGACACTCGATCAAGAGGTCGGGAAAGTTAGACAAATTAGGTTTAAATATTAAACAAAAGATAATTATTTTAAAAATTATATTAATTGTAAATAATTTTGATTAAGTCATCGAAACGAAAAACATTGAAATTTTATTAAATAAATAAGAAATTTTAATAACAAAAAATGAGAACATTTTTTCATATCAAGTCTTCACAAAAACAGTATTTCTTCATAAAAGCGCTTTCAATACAATGTGATTGATTTGAATATAAATTAATTCGAGAAATATCTCCAATTAATACCATTTTGTTATCCG
>JAQIXR010000935.1:0-17263 GCA_034700825.1 Quadroppia sp. Gr-Ori-00064
ATTACGAGGCGAACAAATCGTATAAAATATTGAATCAAATTATGTGTCAATACTTTTTGAGAGGAAATCATAGAAAAAGTAAACAAAGAATTCCAATTCTTTTGATGTTTAAGGTATGAAAAAATAATTTATAAAAATTAATTTCATATAAAATAACTTTTTGTTTCAGTTGTTGACATCCATTGAAAGAATCGCCCAAAAAAGGGTTGGATTTTCGTGTCTGAAGTTATTTACTGTCAATTATTTTCGCTGTTATGAAGTAAGCCATAAATTGTATAAAGTACTCAATATTTTCATTCCTACCTTCAGGTGCTGTCACTTTTATCACTGCTATTCTTGAAAATAATTCAATTCTATATTATGTCAATTAATATATAATAAAACTATTTATAAACTTATAATTCGGTTGAAATTAATAGGAATTTTAAACTAAAAAAATAATTAAACCTTTTTTATCAATTGATGAAATGATTTGTTTTAAAAATATTAAATTTATTGCAAAATGAATGTCAAAGAAATGGTTGTATTTATTAGATTTTGTTGTCAAACAAAATATACAAATAATGAGATTATTATAAAAACTTAATTATTATAAGATTTGTTCGACATAATTGCAAATCACACCCTTAAAGGGGTTTGTGAGAAAAAAATTCAATACATATTGTCATCGGTTGTATGAATAAAAAAGAGTGTTTTAAAATGAAGGTTTAGTTTGGATTTTGAGACATTTTGAGACAAACGGCAAAACATTAATACAATTATTATTCAATACAAACAGTGATTAAAAACGTTTAAAAAAATTAAAAAATTAGAAAATTCTTGAATTATTTAAAAAGTCAAATAGTAGTCAAATAAATGAAAATAATTGTCATAAAATTATTTAAAAACAGTTTTAAAATCATTACGAAATTTAAAAAAAAATAATTAAAAAATATTTGAATTAAAAATCATTTTTGTGTCAATTAATAGTGAAATCTATGAGTCATTGGATTTCAATACAATCTTATCATTCATTCCGTCAGTGATTATATCCAAAAGACCTTTGAATATGTCTGTGGCCATCGATTGTCTGCCAAACAGATCCAATAGAAAATCCATCGCATCTTCACGTGAAGACAACTTGAGGGTCAGGTTATATATGAAGGAACCGTTGAGGCAAAGAATGCCTTTTCCCTTAGGAAACGGAATCCCTAAAAAACTGTTGATGGCATTTATGTTTGAAAGACATTCCTGTAATTCATTGTAGAAGTGGACAACCCTTGGATGGAATGGTTTGTCTGAATGGTATTGCTTTGGACTACAATTCATTGAATCGAAGATCTCAACCGAACTCGAGATCAACTCTTTGTCGAATGTTATGAATTTGATGCCATTGTTGGAGTCGTTGACAAAACCGCTAAATAAAATACATGTCAACAAAGAGTATATGAATTCCCGCCATATTTTGTGTCCACATTTGAGGATCCAATACTTGAAGGCAACGATGAGATAAACCCCTCCATTGATGTCATTCTTCTCGACATCTTTTTTCTTCTGTTTGAAAGTCAATTGTCTTTTGATGTCTTCGAGTACTCTGTCATCAATTGATAGCATGTCTTTCAATAGTCTAAGTCTTTCCTCTTTGGATCTGATTCTGATTTGTAATAAAGTCGGCAAAACATAACCGTTTGGTGTCTTCAGTTTGCCCTCAAGAGCGTTGACATTGATTTGGTCGCCCTTTCTGTCGATAACTGTTATCGCTTTCACTTCATTTTCATCGACTCTTAACAACGCCAACAGATATTGTCTTAACTCATGGCTACAAGAATACGATGAAGACAGAGAATGATCTTCAATTCGGGGGTATAATGAAAAGGGGTATTGCTTTATGAATACCATAACCTCTACATATAATTGTATTCTTCGGTATTCTTCAACAAACCAATCGGGAAGTCGTCTATCAATAGCTTCTTCGAAGTCTTTATTCGTCACCAGTGATGACAAGTCGTCGAAATCGATGTGTTGTTCACCGTTGGATCTGATCTTATATTTATTAATAGTAATCTCAAGACATTCAATGGCTTCGTTTGATGGAACAGATCTTTTGAACGGATACATCAAAAGCAACTCTTCATAACTATTCATCAAAACGTATTGAATGATAATATCATTCGTTTGTCCAAACGATCTGTTCTTCAGCCAATCCAAGAGATTGATCATCTTTCGCCACGGATGGAAACCCGAAAAATCAAGTTCTGGAAATCGGTTACTATTGTCAAAATGAATGTCAAGACCCGGGAGTTCTTTGAGTACATCCTCAAAGACATTACTTTTTATCAAATCATTTCCATTTAATGCACTAAAAAGTGGCAAAACTTCTGTCTTAAGACCCGGAAAAAAGTGGATTAAGTTATCCAAAAGGAATAGATTGCAATCCATGTAATGATAGTCTTCGCCATAAGTTGTGGCCATCACTGGAATGGCATTCAGAAGACATTCGTTGAAAATAACACCAAAATTCAGGTCAAAGATACAAAAGTCGGTGTCGTTTGAAATGACCGGACATTTGAGTCTTTGGGCCAATTGGGCGATGAAAGGCTTTGGGCCATTGCTATCGAATGGCACCTGAAAGTGAGCCACGTCCTCCTCGGCCAACACCTCTAGAAATACTTGATAGCATAGTGAAGACAACACCCGTTCCTTCGATGACGGATCCGATAGAATCTCTTTGACATTATATAACTTATGTTCGAATCGTTTAAGCATTGAATACCTCTTCAACTCATTTAAGCCGAAGACAAACACGGCTTTGATTTGACACTTCTTGAGTCGGACGACGAAAGAGCGGACGATTGTGGCCAAGAGATGATAGTCTCCGCCATAGAGGAAGTCATGTCTTGAGTTATCACAACAGTTGTACATAAAGTTCATGCCATCGACGACGACATGTGTGTTATGGAGACGATGTCTCGTCTTCAGGACAGCATTGTTTCTGTCGATGAATGACTTCAGACCCGAAACGCCCATAACTTCGTGGTTGAATTGTATTGAAAATAACCCTTAATTAAATAACCCCTTATAATGATATGTGTTTGAGCAAAGTCTACGATAAACATATATAGCGTTAATACCATTAAAAGTGAAATAATTTTGACTATTGTTTTTCCACCTATTAATAGGTGTAAAAAATGATTCACTTTTACTGATAATATGAAACAAAAATTCAATATTTTTGCATAAAGTTATCATTCAATAGGGTTTCATTTAAAGCATTTTTTTTGTTATTTAAATATTATTATAAATTATTTTAACCCAAAAATCAGATATTTATTTATCAATCAATTAAATGAAACATTAAAACAAAAGTTTGAAAAAAAGTCGTTTTAAATATATTTGATTTGATAGAAATGGTTGTATTTATTGGGTTTTGTCGTCAAACAAAATATTTTAATAAATTGTGAATATATTTAATATTTCAGGCGTTCGTTAGCACACAATCCAATACTTATTGTGTAGACAAGTTGTCATTCAACAGATGACAAGTGATTATGAAATGAATTTATTTAACAAAACAATTGAAATGAAGGTTTAGTTTGGATTTTGAGACATATTATACAAACAGCAAAACATTAATACAATTATTATTCAATACAAACAGTGATTAAAAACGTTTAATAAAAAAATTTTTGATTAATTTAAAAATAGTTAAACAGTAGACAAATAAATTTAAAAAATTGCAATGAATTAAAAAATGTTTAAAAATTATTACGAAATTAATAAAAATATTTGAGAAAACATTTGAATTGTTTTTGAAAAATTAATCAATTAATAGTGAAATCTATAAGTCTTTGGATTTCAATACAATCTTATCATTCATTCCGTCAGTGATTATATCCAACAGACCTTTGAATATATCTTTGGCCATCGATTGTCTGCCCAACAGATCCAATAGAAAACCCATCACATCTTCACGTGAAGACAACTCGAGTGTCAGGTTATATATTAAGGATTTGTTAAGGCAATGAATGTAAGGGAACGGGAACGGCTTTTCTAGCAAACTGTTGATGATATGAATGTTAGAAAGACATTCCTTTAATTCTTTGTAGAAGTGGACAACCCTTGGATGAAACGGTATGTCTGGAAGGTATTGCTTTGGACTACAGTTCATTGACTTTAAGATCTCAACCGAACTCGAGATCAACTCTTTGTCGAATGTTATGAATTTGATGCCATTGTTGGAGTCGTTGACATAACCGCCAAATAAAATACATGTCAACAAAGAGTATATGAATTCCTGCCATATTTTGTGTCCACATTTGAGGATCCAATACTTGAAGGCAACGATGAGATAAACCCCTCCATTGATGTCATTCTTCTCGACATCTCTTTTCTGTTGTTTGAAAGTCAATAGTCTTTTAATGTCTTCGAGTAATCTGTCGTCAATTGATAGCATGTCTTTCAATAGTCTAAGTCTTTCCTCTTTAGATCTGATTCTGATTTGTGATAAAGTCGGCAAAACATAACCGTTTGGTGTCTTCACTTTCCCCTCAAGAGAGTAGAAATCAATTTCGTCGCCCTTTCTGTCGATAACTGTTATGGTTTTCACTTCATTTTCATCGACTCTTAACAACGCCAACAGATATTGTCTCAATTCATGGCTACAAGAATACGATGAACACAGGGAATGGTCTTCAATGCGCGGCTTTAATAACAAGTATTTTTGTTTTATGAATACCATAACCTCTACATATAATTGTCTTCTTCGGAATTCATCGACAAACCAATCGGGAAGTCGTCTACCAATAGCTTCTTCGAAGTCTTCATTCGTTACCAGGGATGACAAGTCGGTCAAATCGATGTGTTGTTCACCACTGGATCTGATCATATATTTATTAATAGTCATCTCAAGACCTTCTATGGCTTCGTTTGAGGGAACAGATCTTCTGAACTGATCCTCCAAAAGCAACTCTTCATAACTATTCATCAAAACGTATTGAATGATAATATCATTCGTTTGTCCAAACGATCTGTTCTTCAGCCAATCCAAGACAGCGACGATCTTTGAGTGATAGAAAGCAGAAACGTTAAGACCTGGGAATCCGTTGTTAAAAACCCAATGAATGTCAAGACCCGGAAGTTCTTTGAGTACATCCGCGAAGACATTATTGTCTATCAAATCATTTCCAATTAATGCACTAAAAAGTGGCAAAACTTCTGTCTTAAGACCAGGAAAAAAGTGGATTAATTTATCCAAAAGGAATAGATTGCAATCCATGTAATGATAGTCTTTGCCATCATTTGTGTCCATCACTGGAATGGCATTCAGAAGACATTCGTTGAAAATAACACCAAAATTCAGGTCAAAGACACAAAAGTCGGTGTCGTTTGAAATGACCGGACATTTGAGTCTTTGGGCCAATTGGGCGATGAATGGCTTGGCCTCGAAAGGCACACTCAGGTTAGACACGTCCTCCTCGGCCAACACGTCTTGAAACACTTTACCGCATTGTGAAGACAACACCCGAACTTTCGATGACTGATCCGATAGAATCTCTTTGACATTATTTAACTTTTTATGAAATCGTTTGACCATTGAATCTCTCTTTGAATTACGTTCTCCGAAGACAAACACGGCTTTGATTTGACATTTCTTGAGTCGGGCGACTAATGAGCTGAAAGTTGTGCCCAAGAGATGATAGTCTCTGCCGTAGAGGAAGTCATGTCTTGAGATCTTAGTACAGCTGTACATAAAGTTCATGCCATCGACGACGACATATGTGCTGTGGAGACGATGTCTCGTCTTCAGGACAGCACTGTTTCTGTCGATGAATGACTTCAGACCCGAAACGCCCATCACTTTGTGATTGAATTGTAGCGAAAATAACCCTTAATTAAATAACCCCTTTGACTGATATGAAACAAAAATACAATACTTTTGCATAACGTTATCATTCAATAGGTTTTTATTGAAAGCTTTTTTTGTTATTTAAATATTATTATAAATTATTTTAAACCCAAAAATCAGATATTTTTTTATCAATCAATTCATCGAAACATTTGAAACAAATGTTTGAAAATAAGTCTTTTTAAAAATATTTGATTTGATATAAATAATAGCGAAGAGAATGTGATATAAATTGTTGTATTCTTTGGGTTTTGTCGTCAAACAGAATATACAAATAAATTGAGAATATATTTAATATTTCAGGCGTTCGTTAGCACGCAATCCAATACTTATTGTGTCGACAAGTTGTCATTCAACAGATGACAAGTGATTATGAAATGAATTTATTTAACAAAACAATTGAAATGAAGGTTTAGTTTGGATTTTGAGACATATTATACAAACAGCAAAACATTAATACAATTATTATTCAATACAAACAGTGATTAAAAACGTTTAATAAAAAAGTTAAATTTTAAGAAAATTCTTGAATTGTTTATTAAAAATAGTCAAATAGTAGTCAAACAAATGAAAAAATTGTAATGAATTGAAAAATGTTTTAAAATTATTACTAATTTTTAAAAAAAAAAATATTTGAGAAAACATTTGAATTATTTTTGATTGAAATAAAAATAATTTTAATGTCAATTAATAGTGAAATCTATGAGTCATTGGATTTCAATACAATCTTATAATTCATTTCGTCAGTGATTACACGTAACAGACCTTTGAATATTTCTGTGGCCATCGATTGTCTGCCAAACAGATCCAATATAAAATCCTTCGCATCTTCGCGTGAAGACAACTCGAGGGTCAGGTTATATATGAAGGAACTGTTGAGGCAATGAATGGGGTTTCCCGACGGGAACGGCATTCCTAGCAAACTGTTAATGACTTTAATGTTTGAAAGACATTCCTTGAATTCTTTGTAGAAGTGGACAATCCTTGGATGGAATGGTATGTCTGGAAGGTATTGCTTTGGACTACAATTCATTGATTTTAAGATCTCAACCGAACTCGAGATCAACTCTTTGTCGAATGTTATGAATTTGATGCCATTGTTGGAGTCGTTGACATAACCGCCAAATAAAATACATGTCAACAAAGAGTATATGAATTCCTGCCATATTTTGTGTCCACATTTGAGGATCCAATACTTGAAGGCAACGATGAGATAAACCCCTCCATTGATGTCATTCTTCTCGACATCTCTTTTTTGTTGATTTAAAGTCAATTGAATTTTTTCGAACAATTGGTCATCAATTGATAGCATGTCTTCCAATAGTCCAATTCTTTCCTCTTTGGATCTGATTCTGATTTGTGATAAAGTCGGCAAAACATAACCGTTTGGTGTCTTCAGTTTGCCCTCAAGAGAGTAGAAATCAATTTCGTCGCCTTTTCTGTCGATAACTGTTATAGTTTTCACTTCATTTTCTTCGTCTCTCAACAACGCCAACAGATATTGTCTCAACTCATGGCCACAAGAATACGATGAACACAGGGAATGGTCTTCAATGCGCGGCTTTAATAACAAGTGGTTTTGTTTTATGAATACCATAACCACTGAATATAATTGTCTTCTTCGGAATTCGTCTACAAACCAATCGGGAAGTCGTCTACCAATAGCTTCTTCGAAGACATCATTGGTTACCAGTGATGACAAGTCGCCCAAATGGACGGGTTGTTCGCTTTTGGATCTGATCTTATATTTATTAATAGTCATCTCAAGACATTCTATGGCTTCGTTTGTGGGAACAGATCTTTTGAACGGATCCTTCAAAAGCAACTCTTCATAACTATTCATCAAAACGTATTGAATGATAATATCATTCGTTTGTCCAAACGATCTGTTCTTCAGCCAATCCAAGACAGAGACGATCTTTGAGTGAATGAAAGCCGAAACGTTAAGACCTGGGAATCCGTTGTTAAAAACCCAATGAATGTCAAGACCCGGGAGTTCTTTGAGTACATCCTCAAAGACATTATTTTCTATCAAATCGTTTCCGATTAATGCACTAAAAAGTGGCAAAACTTCTGTCTTAAGACCCGGAAAAAAGTGGATTAAGTTATCCAAAAGAAATAGATTGCAATCCAAGTAATGATAGTCTTTGCCATCATTTGTGTCCATCACTGGAATGGCATTCAGGAGACAATCGTTGAAACAGACACCAAAGGACACCTCAAACACACAAAAGTCTGTGTCGTTTGAAATGACCGGACATTTGAGTCTTTGCGCCAATTGGGCAATGAATGGCTTGGCATCGAATGGCACACTCAGGTTAGGCACGTCCTCTCTGTCCAACACTTCTTGAAACACTTTACCGCATTTCAAGGACCTCATCCTTTCCTTACATGACTGATCCGATACAATCTCTTTGACATTATCTAACTTTTGTTGCATTCGTTTAACCATTGAATCCATCTTAAAATCTTTTACTCCAAAGACAAACACGGCTTTGATTTCACACTTCTTGAGTCGGGAGACGAATGTGCGGAAAGTTGTGGTCAAATGATGATAGTCTTTGCCAAAGAGAATGTCATCTCCGCATAAGATCTGAGAACAGCTGTACATAAAGTTTATGCCATCGACGACGACATGTGTGTTGTGGAGACGATGTCTCGTCTTCAGGACAGCACTGTTTCTGTCGATGAATGACTTCAGACCCGAAACGCCCATCACTTTATCGTTTTATTACACCGAAAATAACCCTTAATTATGAACCCCTTATGACATGCGTTTAACCCAAGTCTACGGCAAACAAATACACAATACGTTTTCATAACGTTATCATTCAATAGGTTTTCATTGAAAGCATTTTTTGTTATTATATTTCTTTATATTGTTTATGAACTTTGAATTCAATACAATTTTGTATACAAAAGTTGTTACAAAAATAAACAAAACTTTTTCCCTTTTTAATAATATCAACGAAAGGATTGCTATTAACTGAAAATGAATTGATTTTTATGTCAAATAATTTCACAAAAACTTGTTATGACTTACTCTATAACAGCGAAAGTAATTAACAGTAAATAACTTCAAATTTAACAAAACAATTGAAATGAAGGTTTAGTTTGGATTTTGAGACATATTATACAAACAGCAAAACATTAATACAATTATTATTCAATACAAACAGTGATTAAAAACGTTTAATAAAAAAAAATTAAAAAATAAGAAAATTCTTGAATTATTTAAAAATAGTTAAACAGTAGTCAAACAAATGAAAAAATTGAAAAAAATTGGAAAATGTTTTAAAATCATTACGAAATTTAAGAAAAAATAATTCAAAAACATTTGAATTAAAAATGATTTTTATGTCAATTAATAGTGAAATCTATGAGTCATTGGATTTCAATACAATCTTATCATTCATTCCGTCAGTGATTATACGATACAGACCTTTGAATATTTCTGTGGCCATCGATTGTCTGCCAAACAGATCTAATAGATAATCCAACGCATCTTCACGTGAAGACAACTCGAGGGTCAGGTTGTATATGAAGGAACCGTTGAGGCAAAGAAAGGGGTTTACCAACTGGAACGGCATTCCTAACAAACTGTTGATGATATTAATGTTTTTGAGGCAGTCTTGGAATTCATTGTAGAAGTGGACAACCCTTGGATGGAATGGTATGTCTGAATGGTATTGCTTTGGACTACAATTCCTTAACTTTAATATCTCGACCGAACTCGAGATCAACTCTTTGTCGAATGTTATGAATTTGATGCCATTGTTGGAGTCGTTGACATAACCGCCAAATAAAATACATGTCAACAAAGAGTATATGAATTCCCGCCATATTTTGTGTCCACATTTGAGGATCCAATACTTGAAGGCAACGATGAGATAAACCCCTCCATTGATGTCATTCTTCTCGACATCTCTTTTCTGTTGTTTTAAAGTAAATAGTCTTTTGATGTCTTTGTGTAATCTGTCGTTAATTGATAGCATGTCTTCCAATAGTCCAAGTCTTTCCTCTTTGGATCTGATTCTGATTTGTGATATAGTCGGCAAAACATAACCGTTTGGTGTCTTCAGTTTGGCCTTAAGGGTATAGTCAATAATTTGGTCGCGCTTTCTGTCGAATACTGATATCGTTTGGACATCATTTTCATTGACTCTCAACAATGCCAACAGATATTGTCTCAACTCATGGCCACACAAATACGATGACCTCAGCGAATGGTCTTCAATACAGGGATATAATAACAAGGGGTAATGCTTTATGAATACCATAACCACTGAATATAATTGTCTTCTTCGGAATTCATCGACAAACCAATCGGGAAGTCGTCTATAAATAGCTTTTTCGATGTCTTTATTCGTGACCAGAGATGACAAGTCGCCCAAATGGATGTGTTTTTCACCATTGGATCTGATCTTATATTTATTAATAGTCATCTCAAGACATTTTATGGCATCGGTTGTGGGAACAGATCTTCTGAACTGATCCTCCAAATGCAACTCTTCATAACTATTCATCAAAACGTATTGAATGATAATATCATTCGTTTGTCCAAACGATCTGTTCTTCAGCCAATCCAAGAGAGAGACGATCTTTGAGTGATGAAAACCAGAAACGTTAAGACCTGGGAATCGGTTCCTATTGTCCAAATGAATGTCAAGACCCGGAAGTTCTTTGAGCACATCCTCAAAGACACTTTTTTCTATCAAATCGTTTCCGATTAATGCGCTAAAAAGTGGCAAAACCTCTGTCTTAAGTCCTGGAAAAAAATGGATTAAATTATCTAAAAGGATTAGATTGCAATCCATGTAATGGTATTCTTTGCCATCATTTGTATCCATCACTGGAATGGCATTCAGGAGACAATCGTTGAAAATGACACCAAAATTCAGGTCAAAGACACAAAAGTCGGTGTCGTTTGAAATGACCGGACATTTGAGTCTTTGTGCCAATTGGGCGATGAATGGCTTGGCATCAAATGGCACACTCAGGTTAGGCATGTCCTCTTCGGCCAACACGTCTTGAAACACTTGACTGCATAGCGAAGACAACATCTGTTCCTTCGATGACGGATCCGATAGAATCTCTTTGACATTATCTAACTTTTGTTGCAATCGTTTGACAATTGTTTCTCTCTTCAGATCACTTAAGCCGAAGACAAACACGGCTTTGATTTCACATTTCTTGAGTCGGGCGACGAATGAGCGGAAAGTTGTGGCGAAGACACCATAGTCTCCGCCATAGAGGAAGTCATGTCTATCATAAGAGCTGTACATAAAGTTCATGCCATCGACGACGACATGTGTGTTGTGGAGACGATGTCTCGTCTTCAGGACAGCACTGTTTCTGTCGATGAATGACTTCAGACCCGAAACGCCCATCACTTTATCGTATAATTGCACCGAAAATAACCCTTAATTATTAACCCCTTATGACATGCGTTTAACCCAAGTCTATAGCAAACAAATATTCAATACGTTTTCATAACGTTATCATTCAATAGGTTTTCATTGAAAACATTTTTTGTTATTTGAAACAAATATTATATTTCTTTAAACATATATTTTTTGTGAACTTTGAATTCAATGCAATATTAAATTATATACAAAAATTATTACATAAATAAACAAAATATTTCCCCTTATTTGCAGTCAATGTTAACAATAATAATGTTGTAATACTTTGATAAAAAGTCACAAAATTTTGTTAATTATTTATAAAAATGAAAATTAATTATTTTTAATAATATCATCGAAAGGATTGCTATTAACTGAAAATGAATTGATTTTTATGTCAAATAATGTCATCAAAACTTGTTATGACTTACTCTATAACAGCGAAAGTAATTAACAGTAAATAACTTCAAACACTAAAATCCGACCCTTTTTTGGGCTATTCTTTCGATTGTTTTCAACAACTGTTTAAATGACAATTAATTATATATTTTTGGAATTTTTAATTCAAATTAAACCAAACCTTAAGACAAAGGGAAAAAATAATTCAAATAAATTGAATTAAAAATAGCAAAAAATTCAATACTTATTGTGTTATTCATTCAACAGATGACAAGTGTTTATGAAATGAATTTATTTAACAAAACAATTGAAATGAAGGTTTAGTTTGGATTTTGAGACATATTATACAAACAGCAAAACATTAATACAATTATTATTCAATACAAACAGTGATTAAAAACGTTTAATAAAAAAATTAAATTTTAAGAAAATTCTTGAATTGTTTATTAAAAATAGTCAAATAGTAGTCAAACAAATGAAAAAATTGTAATGAATTGAAAAATGTTTTAAAATTTAACTAAATTTAAGAAAAAATATTTGAATTAAAAATGATTTTTATGTCAATTAATCGTGAAATCTATGAGTCATTGGATTTCAATACAATCTTATTATTCATTCCGTCAGTGATTATATCCAACAGACCTTTGAATATGTCTTTGGCCATCGATTGTCTGCCCAACAGATCCAATAGAAAACCCTTCGCATCTTCATGTGAAGACAACTCGAGGGTCAGGTTATATATGAAGGAACCGTTGAGGCAAAGAAAGGGGTTTCCCAAAGGGAACGGCATTCCTAACAAACTGTTGATGACATTAATGTTTTTGAGACAGTCTTGGAATTCATTGTAGAAGTGGACAACCCTTGGATGGAATGGTTTGTCTGAATGGTATTGTTTTGGACTAAAGTTCTTTGTGTTTAAGATCTTAACCGAACTCGAGATCAACTCTTTGTCGAATGTTATGAATTTGATGCCATTGTTGGAGTCGTTGACATAACCACCGAATAAAATACATGTCAACAAAGAGTATATGAATTCCCGCCATATTTTGTGACCACATTTGAGGATCCAATACTTGAAGGCAACGATGAGATAAACCCCTCCATTGATGTCATTCTTCTCGACATCTCTTTTTTGTTGATTTAAAGTCAATTGAATTTTTTCGAACAATTGGTCATCAATTGATAGCATGTCTTCCAATAGTCCAATTCTTTCCTCTTTGGATCTGATTCTGATTTGTGATAAAGTCGGCAAAACATAACCGTTTGGTGTCTTCAGTTTGCCCTTAAGGGTGTAGTCAACGATTTGGTCGCACTTTCTGTCGAATACTGATATCGTTTGGACATCATTTTCATCGACTCTTAACAATGACAACAGATATTGTCTCAACTCATGGGCACAAGAATACGATGAAGACAGCGAATGGTCTTCAATACACGGGTATAATACCAAGGGGTATTGCTTTATGAATACCATAAAATACCAATATAATTGTCTTCTTCGGCATTCGTCGACAAACCAATCGGGAAGTCGTCTACCGATAGCTTTTATGAACTCTTCATTCGTCACCAGTGATGACAAGTCGCCCAAATGGATGTTTTTTTCACCACTGGATCTGATCTTATATTTATTAATAGTCAAATCAAGACATTTTATGGCATCGGTTGTGGGAACAGCTCTACTGAACTGATCCTCCAAATGCAACTCTTCGTAATTATTCATCAAAACGTATTGAACGATAATATCATTCGTTTGTCCAAACGATCTGTTCTTCAGCCAATCCAAGACAGAAACGATCTTTGAGTGACTGAAATACGAGACGTCAAGACCTGGGAATCGGTTCCTATTGTCCAAATGAATGTCAAGACCCGGAAGTTCTTTGAGTACGTCCTCGAAAACATTTTTTCCTATCAAATCATTTCCGATTAATGCACTAAAAAGTGGCAAAACTTCTGTCTTAAGACCCGGAAAAAAGTGGATTAATTTATCCAAAAAAAATATATTGCAATCCAAGTAATGATAGTCTTTGCCACCATTTGTGTCCATCACTGGAATGGCATTCAGGAGACAATCGTTGAAAATAACACCAAAATTCAGGTCAAAGACACAAAAGTCGGTGTCGTTTGAAATGACCGGACATTTGAGTCTTTGGACCAATTGGGCGATGAATGGCTTGGCATCGAATGGCACACTCAGGTTAGGCACGTCCTCCTCGGCCAACACGTCTTCAAACACTTGACCGCTGAGCGAACACAACATATGTGCCTTCGATGACTGATCCGATAGAATCTCTTTGACATCATTTAACTTTTGTTGCATTCGTTTCACAATTAAATCTCTCTTCAGATCACTTATACCAAAGACAAACACGGCTTTGATTTGACAAGTCTTGAGTCGGGCGACGAATGAGCGTAAAGTTGTGGCGAAGAGACCATAGTCTCCGCCATAGAGGAAGTCATGTCTTCCACAACAGCTGTACATAAAGTTCATGCCATCGATGACGACATGTGTGTTATGGAGACGATGTCTCGTCTTCAGGACAGCACTGTTTCTATCTATGAATGTCTTCAGACCCAAAACGCCCATCACTTTGTGGTATAATTGTAGCGAAAATAACCCTTAATTATGAACCCCTTATGACATGCCTTTAACCCAAGTCTACGACAAACAAATACACAATACTTTTGCATAACGTTATCATTCAATAGGTTTTCATTGAAAGCATTTTTTGTTATTTCAAACAAATATTATATTTCTTTATATTGTTTTGAACTCTGATTTGACTTTGAATTGAACTTTGAATTCAATACAATATTGCATATAAAAATTGTTATATAAATAAACAAAATTTTTCCCCTTATTTACAGTCAATGTTAACAATAATGTTGTAATACTTTGAGAAAAAGTCTGAAAATTTCGTTAATTATTTATATAAATGAAAATTAATTATTTTTAATAATATCATCGAAAGGATTGCTATTAACTGAAAATGAATTGAATTTTATGTCAAATAATTTTCATCAAAACTTTTTATGACTTACTCTATAACAGCGAAAGTAATTAACAGTAAATAACTTCAAACACGAAAATCCAATCCTTTTTTGAGCTATTCTTTCCATTGTTGTCAACAACTGTTTATAAGAAAATTAATTAAATATTTTATGAATTTTTAATTCAAATTAAAACAAACCTTAAGTTTTAGACGAATTGACTGTGAATGTGGTTTTGCTCTCAAAAAGTATTGACACATAATTTGATTCAATATTTTATACGATTTGTTCGCCTCGTAATTGACTGACGAAGCGATGAATATAATGAATAGGAATGTGATTGAAGTCATTATAATGAAGTAAATCATAATTATTTCTACAAAAAAAGACATTTTTGTAAAGAAAATAATGAAAAGTCCGTAAACATTGACTGTTCCCAAAAACACCCAAAAGAAAAACAAATATTTAGACCAAAAACTATTGTTGTATTCATTGATCTCACAATAAATTGAGTTTAAATTAATAAATATATTCATTAATAATCGATTTGAGTATTTGTTTTGAATTCTCGAATATTTTTTTATATTTTGAATATTTTTATGAATTGTTTTGATTTTATTTTTCAAATATTTGCATAAAATATAAAAATAGAGTGAATTATATGTAATTATATTAAAGAAATGATAAGCGAATAATGCAAACAACAATCCATTCATAAAACCAAATATCAATTCTTGAGTTGAGGTATAGTTTAGTAGAAATGGAATGAATTTAAACCAGAAACCAGTTTGAGGGGCAATTTTGGTGTTGTTTAGTTTCAAGAGAAGAAAAAGAATCTTGGTATGTTTAAAGAGTTTCATAACATCACTAATACTTGTAATTCCAATATCTTTGGGCGAAACCAAACCCGACATCATTTGAAAGACGCGAAGAAATGTCGGTTTTATGTGATTCTTGTGATTGTGATAATAGGTTAGGAATAGACTCAATGGTAATAAAGAGGAGATGAATAATATAGTGATGAAAGCGCTTCCAATGTCATAATACAAAGATATATCACCAAGGATAGTTCGAAGAAAGTTTGCATTTCTATCAATTAGTAATAATATCAAAGGATTTATTGAACTAATGATCAAAACAATGAAAACAATAATCGGTTTATGAAATAAATGTCTTTTGTGTTCATTATTATTATCACTGTTTTTAAGACATAAACCAATTCTATATAAATGATTGTCAACTGATTTTATGATCACATTCTGTGGTAAACAAATGCTTAAATCGATTTTATTTTCCAAACTCTTCTGAATTCTTGACATTCCTTCTGTTATTCCATTATTTATATCCATCTCTTGATGTGATTCTTGAGAGCTGTTCACATTTGGACTGATTTTGTTTCCTTTCAAATAATTCATTACTTTTAATACAAGTTTACATTGAATTTAAAATCAAAAAATTAATTCAATATAACTTGAAATTTAAGATCAGATTCTGTTTAGCATAGAATTGATATAACATTCAAATTGTTTTCATTTAAATTGAATATAATTTTCTATTATAATTAATATTAATTTTGAAAAAATATTTTCTCTTAAAAGAAATTTTTATGAAAAACATATTTATTATTGAAATCTATTATAAAAAGTACTTTTCCTATTAATTATCATGTTTTTCTGACCCAGTTCCTATTGTTTGCAGTATGATCTTAATTGTCTGTAAGAATGTGTTTGACATTTGTTTGAAATAATCATTATTTTACTTGTGATTCTTGTTGTCAACAATTCTTGTCGTTTGTTATTTTGAATCACATTTTATAACCATTGAATTTATCATAATTTTTGTGTTCAATTCATTACTCAATTCTTCAATTGTTTTCAATTGGAAAGGGTTAACAAATGAACTCATTTGCAAGAATTTATTGAAAACAAATATGTATTGAAATTCAAATGAGTTTTAATGTGTTTTCAGTTATACAGAAAGTCATTTGATTTGACAATACAATTAAGTGCCTCGCAATGGAGTGCTCTTTCAGGGGCTTACAGTTGGTATTATAACAGCAATAGAATAATAATGATAAATAGGTTGTAATTCATGTCATATGTGAAACAAATTAGCAAATGATTTGTAATTTACAACAAAGAAATGATTGCAAAAACTTATTAAATATTTAGAATAATATATTCAGGAACACCAGGGTTAGACCAATGTTTTGATAGTGAATTCATATATTTTCAAAAATAGAAGCGATAAAAGTGAGAGAATCTGAAGGAAAGAGATCTTCGTTTGAGATTACACAATATTGCATTCAAAAGTTGTTTCATAAATAAATAAACAAAATTTTTCCCCTTATTTACAGTCAATGTTAACAATAATGTTGTAATACTTTGAGAAAAAGTGTGAGAATTTCGTTAATTATTTATATAAATGAAAATTAATTATTTTTAATAATATCAACGAAAGGATTGCTATTAACTGAAAATGAATTGATTTTTATGTCAAATAATGTCATCAAAACTTGTTATGACTTACTCTATAACAGCGAAAGTAATTAACAGTAAATAACTTCAAACACGAAAATCCGACCCTT
>JAQIXR010000936.1:0-17255 GCA_034700825.1 Quadroppia sp. Gr-Ori-00064
TTTGGATGTCTTTCTCTAAGGAGGCCCTAAAGAGTAGTAAATCAGTGCCCTATTTGACGGCCCGACATGTCTACTACCAGTGCTTCGACAAAGAACTACAATTGCATTAAGAAAATTGAAACAAAAACAAAGAGTAGACCACAAGAAGTGCTCCGAAAACAATGACAGCGACAATACATTTGTTTTAGCACTGAATACAATGTGTCTCTCGTTTTGTCGTTTGAACCAAGACTTGAATTATTGGCCAAAAAGTGGACTCAAATTTGTTTTCAATAATTAAATTTATTTGTGATTTACTTCATTGCGATTCTTCGCTGTTTTAATCACTTTATGCAGACTTAAAGCACATATCGATTTGCAGACATCGTATTGGTTCACAACAACTACCCGTCCATTCCATCGACAAATGCACAAAATTCTACAAATTCTGTTATTTCTCGAAAACCTAACAGTGTTTTAAAAGTAATTTATTTCTCATTTAAGACACAGCAAAACATAAGTCAAAAACAAAAAACTGTGAATAACTTTGTTTTTTGAGAGGAGAGAAAAAAATAGTTTAAGTATTGATAGAAAAAAAATTTCGTTGAAAAGTACATAACCTTTATATGTCAAGCGTTGAGAGAATATTATGTATTTTTTTGTGTGTATTGTATATAAAAAGAGATTCAAAAGTGAACTGAAAATAAGAGATAAACATTTTATTATTGCCACCGATTGTTCAAAAAGGATTCTTTTGCTTCTTTTGCTTCTTTAACGAACCATTTATTTTCGCTTAGAATATAGCGAACAAAAAAATGTGAATCACTTTTTCATGGCTTTTATCATATCAGAGAAGACATGAGAGAGTGGAACGGGAGGCACATGTATTGGCTGTGATCAGCTCTCTGTGCCCGGGATTGTGTAACTGCTCTCAGGCAAGGGATAAATAAAAAATTAGATCAATAATAACAACCCTTAAGACTAATACTGAGAGGATTTCTGATGGCTTCGCAATGCAAATAAGAAGTCAATCTCAGCACAAGATTTGCCTACTTTTTAATGAGAAACTCCGTTCCAGTCGTAAGGGGTTTAACTCAACCACAACTATGTTATTGATTCGCAAAGATATATACATAGAGTGTATGTATGTATGGTTTTTCACTGCAAACTGTCAGCGCTTTTGTGTTTCTAATACAGTAGTGAAAAATACTCTTTTGATGGCATCAAAAAATTGAGAGAAAAAAACTCTTTCCGAAACCAAAAGTTTTTTTATTATTATTATTTAATATTATTTTAGCGGAAAAGCAATTCAATAATTTTACGGATGAATTAGTTTTTAATAAAAGTCTGATTTTGAGTCCACTTCACAACTAATAACAGAATGAAAACTAAAGTCAAAAATTGCTTTTTTTTGTTCCAATACTTTCAAAAGGGATTAAAAGTATGAAAAATATGAAAAACATTGATTAGAATAACAATTCTTGCGATGAAGTGATGAAAAGCCAACAAATTTTTTTTTCAATTATTTCCCATAAATAATATAAAGGGTTATCTCTTATATAAGTATACGTTTCAAAACAAATGGCTGTGTTTTTCATCACATAATCACTTACCGGCTCTGACTTGAATGTAACGACTCCTTACAGTGCCCACAGAATTGCTTGCAATACATTGGTATACATTTGAATGTATGTCTTGTCTGTAATCTTCGGCTCTGAAGGGCGGGAATACAAGGGAATTATCGTGTCTTATGTGACGAACACCTGATATGAGAGATAGAGATGAGAAGGCATTAATGAAAAAACAAATGTCAGCCCAAATAGCAATGTATTTATGAGATGTTCGTTACGAAAGGGGTATTACTATATCTGTTCCTTAGATTCGCATTCAATTTAATGATAATAAATTCTGAAGTTTTTTCAACTCTTGAGATATAAACAAAAAATACTGTAATATAAAAAGCAATTATTATTTTGCAAAACTTTAAACATAAAACAAAATGAAAATAAATTATAAACTTTTTTTCGTTTGTAATTGTTTTTGAATATAAGTTATATTTTTCAAACTTTGTATAGTTTTTTGTGAAAAACAATTTGTTTTTATGATTGATATTATTCTCTGTATTGTATTTGTGTTTTTGAAATCAATATTAATTGATTGAAATAAATATAACATTAACTCAAACATTAATCACACAAAATGTCAATAATTTTAGTCTAACATCGCTTTTGTGTGTAATATATAAGAGATAAAAGAGATAATAATTTGTGAAAAAAGGCATTAATCGATGAATTAATACATTACCAGGAATTTCATTAACGACTATCCCATCCTTGGTCTCCCATTTAATGTTTGGCACCGGATTTCCATTAGCAGAACAATAGAGAACAGCTCCGGTACTAATCAAAAAATTTGTGAGCAAAGGGGTATAGAATATAATTAATAGAAAGACAAGAATATAATTACAATTCATAGGCATTAATGTTGTGTTGGTTTTGAGCACAACATTAATACCATTTGCAATGCATTTGCTATTTATTTGCATTTAATTAATAGTGAAAAATATTTTGCCTCAAATGCTATCCAGGAATATTATATTCACACATCCCTGGGTTGGTTGTACTATATTTATGACATACCTGTTTGCAAAATCAATTCTATGGTTGGGCTCACGAGTGAAATACGGTCCCTGTCTTTCAATTGCTGTCACTATAATGTATGAAAAATAGTTTTGTTATTAAAAATAATTATTACATTTTTCCACAAAAGAGTAGAATATTTATTATTTTTGTATAGAGTTTTGTGTTGTTTGACATCAGAATTCATTTCTCACTTTCAATGTGTGTTTCACAGCTATTATCAAAGGCTTTACAGTTGTGTTAAAGCGAAAACACAATCAAATTTCACTATTTTTTTTCTTTCTCTCTATTAGTTGTAGTATTTTTTGTTTTCACTCTCTTTATAGAGAATTAATACTTAGATTAATGTCTGTATTGTTATACTCTAAAAAGGGGGCAAAACATTAATTTGTTTGGTATACCCGCAGAGATTATGAGCTTTCAGTTAACGCACAGTCAGGCCAATAGAGCCGATGAAATGATAGAGTATATCAGCGAAAGGCTTTCCATAGTTTATTGTCTCAAAACTGCCATATATTGAAAATAATACTTTTTTGTATAAGTTTTTTGTTTTGCTATTCAGTCGTCCCTTAAAAGTGATCGATAGGAAAGAGAGCACCGAATAGGAATGGAGTATAGATTTGAGTGAACAGACATATAGACTATTGACAAATACTTGTCCAAACGTTACCATTAGTTGAGATACGGAACTGAAAAATCATTTAATATTGAAAACAACAAATAAATATCGATAATATTTAACGACTTGTTTCACCATATAATCAATAGTCGAGTCATATATTAAGCAAACATTACATTGAATTACAAACACATTCTCTATTAGTATTAGCATTGGATATATTGAACACTACTTTCAATACAAGTTCTTTATATCGTTTGACTAAATATTGATTACTTTCATCGAAAACTCGACTTTTCTTATTATAAAAAATATATTTACTTTTTGTTGTGATTTTTTTTGTCAACATTTTTTGTAATATTTATTTTGTGTAAGAATTCAAACCTATAGCAAACGTATAGCCATTCGGATCGATAGTGAAAATTAATTTCCTCTCACTTTTAGTGATTGATAAATGTGTTCGCAATTAATATCAATAGCTTTTAGGTCTAAGAAAAATATGTGAAAAAGACTTTGAGTTAATTTTTTAGGCAAAAAAAACATTATTTTCTTCTTAACTCTCCTTAAGATTTATTTATTTTCTATCTTTCACTTCAATTAAGAGAATCAAAGATTAAAACCATTTGTGGTTCTCATTAGACATAGGAATAAAAGTTTTTACTAATGATATCGAAAGAAAATTTCTATTTAACAAAAAAAACTTTTTGTTGTCTTTGTCTATAATTTGAATTTATTTCATTTTAGAGCTTATTATTCTTTGCATTATTTTTATAGAAATTGTCACGAAATCAAGCAATAAATGTGAGAAATATTTATATAATTACGACAAAAATATTTCAATTATAATCTTGAGAAAAATAACCATAAATTTATAGCTGAGAAAATTATAGGGAAAAAGACTTATTGACGAAACACTTGAGAACAGAAAACAAGCAAAAAATATTGATATCAAGAGTTTTGCTCTGACTTTTCATATGCATTAATATTTGTATTAAAGAGAAACAGTGTTTCACTTCTGGTGTTTCAACACTTATGTAGTGTTTGACCAAAAATAGGCAAAAAATTTTATAATTTATATCAACGCAAAAAAAACTTGAAGTGAATTGTTTGCCAAATGTCATTCAAAAAACCAAATTGTGTTGACTTAAAACAAATAAATTTTGAACATATATTTTGAGAAAACATTTCATACGAAATAATTATATTAATATCTGATATAAATGGTGTGTTTCAACACTGGAAGGGAATGGTATGATAGAGATATTAATAGAGAAGTTAAATGCAAACAATAGTTAATAATAATAGAGAGAAAATGAGTTGAAATTAAGGCAAATCTAATTGAATGAAAGAATGTCACGAAAAAACAATTTCAATGAAAAGACTTAATATAAAAAGTCTTCGAGACTTAGTATAGAGAAGTAAATATTTGATTTGTGCGAATGGAAAGGCGTTTTTCGGTAGTGAATACATAGTGATGCCAACAGTGGAGTATGTGTGCACTCACTCTGTATGACTGGACGGACACAAAAGGCATCTTTAGATAACACATCACTTAAGCCATAGACTTATGGTTTGCTTTTTTTGGCGATAAATAATTTTTTACCAAAAAATATGAGTCCATTGAATAGTACTTTTGGTATAGAAATCAAAGTCTTTTTCCCACATATTTTAAGCAATATTTTGATGGAGTTTTTTTGTGACTACAATTCAGTTGACTCTTTATAAAGAAAACTCAATTAATATTCTCATTGTTTACCGAAAATAATACATAAGATGTGAAAAATGATACAAAATATGAAATGAAAAACATTTTCAGTTTGTGTTTGCATTAATTGTGTTTAACAATAAAGACAATGAAAAACATTATGTAATGTAAACAAAATAAAGAGAAATATAATTTGATAAAAGTATACACAAAAAAAACGAAAAGAAATATTTGATATTATTTGATATAAACAGAAAAATAATTATCAGAAAACTGGAGAGAAGTTATTGATAGGGACTTGAATGGAGAAAATCAATATAAAGTATAGTTGACATGAATTTGCCATTAGCTTAGCCTAAGCTAAAAGCTATCGGCGCTCACACGGGGTGTCTGTATTTTATTATTTTTCAAAGAAAAATATTTATATAATACTCAGACAACTCTTGTATTTAAAGAGATGTTACTTAAAGTATTAGTTTTCAAAAATATATATAAAATTTTAAATATATTTTTTATAGCCTATGTATACATAGAATATATGGATGTCTTAAATAGTGAACAGTTTTTATGATGAAAAGCCCCTGAATATAAGGTTGCAATTGGCTTATATGTGTGCATATCATTCTCATTGGGTATTGATTGCCGAAATAAAAAACATTTTTACGCCCGAAATATGTTATATTCAATGGCGTCAAAGTCGGTGTCGAGTACTGAAGACATCACGCGATCCGATATTCAACTCATTTGTGTGAAAGCCTTTTGTTTATTTGACGAACAATTTCTCCATAAACTCTATTGTCATTCATTATATTGTAGTGTATTCTCATTTTGGGCACAAAAATATCATTTTTCATCAATTCATATAATATTTTTCATTTATATCTGTGAATACAATACTGTTTTTAATAGATATTATTATTACATATTAAAGAGTAAACTCTTTGCGCGAAATTAATAATTATAAATGAGTTTTCATTTCTGTTGTTCACTTGCATTCAGTATATGTTTTCAGAGACAAAATAATTGTATGCTTTGTTTTGACTGCAGTATTGATTGTCGTTATTATTATGACAAACACTCGTTTGAAAAGTTTGGTCCGAAAAAGTCGTTTCATTTTTCACAGTTTAACAAATTCTGTGAAACAAAAGTTGTATTCATTTGATGACTTGAAGTGAAAATATATTTTCATTTGAAAGATCATTCGCTTCAATACAGAGACGGAAAAATTGACGCAATGTTTGAGAATTGTTCAAAAATCTCAATATCGGAAAATGTTTTGATTTCTACACAATTTTCTTATATATTATTTGTGTATTGAATAGAGTTTTTGTGAAAAATGTTTAACAGAAAGTAAAGTAAAGCCAACAAAATATGATTATTCTTTTGGAAAAATACTTTGAATTAAGTTTTCATATCATATGATATGGATATCTCTTTGACAATTGTATTCGCCTTTTAATAAATCAATATTTCTTTTCTCAAAACAACATTCAAATCAATGGAAGAGTTATTTTATGCCAAAAAATCTTTGATATATTTGTATACATATTATAAGAAAAAATAATTTCTTTTGATATCATTTCATATATTAAAAGCGATTTCTTGACAGACATTAATTGAAAAATCAAAATATGATTATATAATTAAAATATCATTTTTTTTTTGTTTCTTAAGAGAAGACTATTTAATAATTATAATTAAAAGCATAAAAATATGAATCGTTTACTCAAAATATGATCCGGAGTCAAATGAAATGCTTTTATAGTAATTGATTTTTTATGGCATAAATTATTTGAAATTTTTGTGAACTCTTTTACCGAAAAATAGTTTTCATAGTATTTATAGTGTGAATGAACTTTGAATATAACTTTGAAGTAATAATTGTTGTAATTTTGTTATGACTTTCATTTGCAATATTAGGAGGAGTTTTAAAACATAATTTTTTAATATTAATAACATTAAAACATGGGATCGACTGAAGAATATCTGAGGAGAAGAATCTGTATTAAAATAATTCATTCAATTATATTAATAAAAAAAAATTTCTATTAAATAATAGTTTATTCAACTTTAATGCTGTAATTGAAACAACTTTTGTTCAAATACTATGTATTAATTCATAACTAATTCATAATGTATTTTATGAAACAATTTTCAACAAAAAACAGTCTTAAAAGAGAGAATTTTTTGGGAGTTTTGTTACAATTTTTTTTAGTTACAGAAAAATGCTTTTATGTTAATAACACCCAAAAAACGAGTCGACAATTATTTACTGAAAATTTTCGTTTGAAACCAACAATAGTGTCAAAAGTCTGTCTCGAATGGACTACGAGTGGGGAACGACTGTGTGAGAGCACAGGGAGTTTAGCCACAGATGCAATACTGGTATTGTATTTTGAACACTGTTTTGACGATTGCATATATAGTGAAATATATTGACAATGGCTTTGAATCTCATGGAGAGTACAATGCATTGGCAGTATGTACTCCTCTACTCACTAGGGCTCGGAGGGGAAAGGGAGCCAAACGCTGCAAACGAAGAGATAGGAGAGAGAGAAGGCAGTGCTCTCTGAATGTCACCTCACTTTGATTCGCATCACTGATGGCCAGCCATTGCCAGGCCTTTGGCAGTCATCTACAGAATTAAAAAGATGTAGTGATGCAGATGTGAGACCAGTTGTCGCTCAGCCATTGCCAGGAATGTGCACAAAGCTGTACCACAAAATTGTACAAGCACAAGGCACATGGCACAGTGCACACTACTGTTCCAATTAGGGAATAGGCGTTTTTACACACTATTCATGCAATGGCTTAACATTTATTGTATTAAACCTTTAAAATTAGATATGATTTTTGGTGTGAATATGATTTGAGTGAATATTTTTGTGAACTGAAAAGCATATGAAAAACCAAATGTGAAGAACAAAAGTCAACAACTGATCCGCCATTCAATTGACAGATCCCTTTAAATCTGTATTTCGCTGATGTTTTTTAATACAAAGCAGATGTTTTGGGGCCGAAGGTATTCGCTGCCAAACCCATCCATTCTCACAAGTGTTGCCTTTTTAGTGAAAGAGTTTTTTTTTGTTTGAATTTCAATATATTGTTAATCAAAATGTGTTTAACAACTAATGTCTATAGCATTACACGATTGACAGCAGAGAGTATTCTCTTGTTATGCATGAAATGAGTCCAAAATGATTGAAATATTACTTAAGAGAATATGTTTGGCATTTAAATTAAAAGTCAAACTATTTTTCACTCAATTTTCTAATGAGAAAATAGAGACCCATTTCTGTCGACCTTTCGCGACAGTAATACAAGAAAATGTATTATAATTTTTGATGAAAATGTTTATCAAAAAAAAAAACTTTGAATCAAAATAAAATTATTTCTAAATTTTTGTGAATCTTTTGGGCGAAAGTGTTTTGAAAATTATTTGTTGAATAAAATTATAAATATTTAATATTTTGCGAGAAAAAAGAGGAAATGGTTTAATGAATACATTTCTCTCATATATTTTGTGCACTAAATAAACATTTAAAAAAGTGGAGACCATTTATGCAAACAAAGTTAGGGAAAATGTTAGGGAAAGGCACTTATGGTTGGGTTATGTTTGCAAATACAATGTTATGTATGCATTAATTGCATATAACGGCTATTTGTTGGCTGTCTTTCCAACAGCACTAATGGGTATCAGATGTCTGTTCCGTTACTAATGAACAGATCTGTCGATCGACGACCACTTCAAGTGTTGGACAGAAAATATGTTTGAATTAAAAAACAGAGAAAATATTGAAAAAATTCAAACTTATTTTTCAGTATATTTTTTCAGTAATACAAAATTTTTTATCTTATCTGTCGTTTGAAAGACTAAACAAAATGTTTGTTATTTTATGTCTGTTTATACAAATGTTTTAATGAAAACAAAGAACTAAAACATTAATACTGTTTAATAAATACTATTTATAACAGAATTGTTGAAAGAAATCCAATTATTTTAATCACATTAAAAGCGTTACTAAAATTCTGTATATATTTTCACATTGAAATCAATGCATAAAATGCTTGCGAAGTGTTTAACAATTAAATAATAGGACAGAAGAAAAAAACTTGATTTCAGCTCTTAATTGAATCCCAAATGGATTACAAGTGATTAAAATTTGAAAAATGATTTCCTATTTTTAATCACAACCAAAATTATATACAAAAAATAACATAAACTTTTGTTTGCTTTTAACTAATCATTACATTAGTAAAGATTAAAATTTATTTTGTATTTTATAATGATTTGCACCAAAAAAATATAAGACAACAATTGATTATATGATTTGATTTACGATATAATTATAACAATTTTTATGTCCGACAATAAATCTGAAGTCAATATTAAAAACAATATATTTTTTGACCTAAAAATTGTGTTTCATTTTTATAGATTTTATTGTTTGATAATTTGATCGAAAAGTTTTCATTTTCTCGAATACAGTATAAATCATTTCATTATTTATAGCCAAAAATCCATGTTTGGAATGACCCGTATTATTATCTAGCTCATTTTTTGTAACCATTGAATGTTTTTAAAAATAATCAATAAATTATTTTTTTATTGTTTTCTATTTTACAAGAAATCAGTTCTTCTTTTATGTGATTTAAATTCAAATCTTATAATTCATTGCAAACTAATTATGTATTGATTTTTGTTAGAAATCAATGATATTTTTATGTCTTAATACTTAAGCAATACTCAAATCCAGACCCTTTTGAGCTAAAGTCGATATCGAGACAAACATTACTGTCTATATTACAGGATGTCTTCCCTCTGAGGCCAGAACTGCTGTAAAATATTCATAGATTCGTCTTTCGGTTTATTGAAAAATGAGATCAATTTTTGTTGAATCTTTAAATTCAATACTTTTTTGTTTCAAAACAAAAAAGTATTGAAAAATTCATATGAATTTTACTCAAATCATTTGCAAAATAATGTATTCATTTTTTATGTTAAATATTTATATACTTTCTTTTCGTATAAAAAGTTTGGTTTTATTTAAATTTTTGTTAAATATAAATAATTGAATAAATTTTTTAAGAAACATATTATGAAAATATTGAATCAATTTTAAATCCATTAAAACTAATCTGATTTGAAAAATGTTTAAAAAATATTTTCTTTGAAGACATTTTTGAAATTGAAATTCAAGTCTTCAAAGGAATGACTGAAGAATTAAGTGAAATATAAGACAATGCTTTTTGCAAATGAAACTCATATGTATTTTATGTCAATAACGTTCACTTCAGTTATATTTAACATTGTTTCAAACAATCGGACCTAAAATGCTGTATATATTCAAAGAATATTTTATGAATGATTACAACTCTATCTCTTATTCCGATGACATCTTATGGCATAAGAATTTCTTAAGACTTATGTAATAAATATAGAAATAATAATAATATTTTTCGGCTATAATTTAGAGATAGTATAAGCAATGAAAGCATTTATGACTTATATCCGAATATATGTTAAGAAATGTATGAATTCATGACTTTATTTATTATAATAATCAGTCGAGTCTTCACTTTCTTTATTATAACTTTCTTTAGTATAACTTTAAATACATTTATCAAAAGCTGTCGTAATTTAAATAATTTGTGTTAACATTAAAAGTGATTTCCCTTTTCGTAATAACAGTCAACAAAATGTAATCTTTATTTTCAAATACAATATTAAATGTATTATTATTTTCCTAAATTAAATCATTTCATTACTGGACACGAATTGTCCAATATTTGACTGCAGTTTTTGTGCTCTTTAGACCACATTATTCATGATCAGAATTGGTGTGTTTGGACGCAGTTATATTCAGCCCTTCCTTTTGTATGCCTCATATCAGGCAATCACACACAACACACAAAAGGGGCGAACATTACCTGAATATATAATAATATTATTCAATTTTGAAGGCAATTATGGCTTCAAACCATTGATAGTTATCTAATGAATGACTCATTTCATTATTGACTGATTTGTGTTTTTCTAGTTTTGTGTTCAATGAATTGAATTGAAATTATATGACAGAAAACGCTAATGAATAAAATGCATGCAAAACATCATATCGTGAATCGTATGACAAAAATTAGGTTTCATTTTTGTTTATAGTTTTTTTTTCTGTGAAATAAAATTGTAAAACATTATTGATTTTTGCTTTTAGTGGACAGACATTAATGTTAATGATTTGATGTTTTAAAACGAGTGTCAAAAAGAGAAAACTTTTTTTCCTTCAAATGTTTGCCTCAAAAGTTATTATTTGATTGACATTTCATATCTAAGTGTAAACATTAGGCTATTTGTAGAGAGAGAAAAAAATGGTTTTATATTTGAAAAATTCATTTAATAAATATCATGAGAAAAGTTGTGTTGAAATGATTAATGAAAATGTATTTATTTCACTCAAAAACTGTAGGCAAACGAATGTCACATAAAAATGTCTTTTTCTCGTTAACAACAACTATGTATTCAAATAAAGAGAGAGAAAAATGTGAATAAAATATATTTAAAGAGAATTTTTGGAAAACATTTATCTTAGAGTTTGTCTCAGAGTTTGTCTGAAAGCAAATGATTAGAATTGATGCGAAAACGATAGCTTTGTGTCTGTGTTGAGGAATAACTCAAATGCCTTATAAAAGAGGTTTAATTTGAAATTCAATATCTTTTAATGCATTTAATGATTTGAGTCAAACAAATGAAAAACAATTTTTGATTGATTTCAAGTGCAAATACAGAGTTCAATGTACTCGCAATGAGACTATAATTTGATAGTAATTTTCAAAACAAAATTGACTTTAATCTCATATCCCATGGCTTTTCGAAGTGAATATCAAATTTTTTTTGTGTATTATTTTTAAAACACATTCTGAAACTGAACTTCAATTTTGAAAAATATTTATTATTAATAAAAATAAACAAAAATAAATTTCCTCTTTGTTTGCATTACAATAAAACGTTTGTATATGTTTTCATTAATTCCACCCTTTTTTGGTTGTAAACTCATTTAACATTTCCTATACATTCAATGTATGCAAACAATTATTGAAATATGTTGTGCTGGGTATAAGTGCTGGGATGTGTCTGAACGGTAATGGAAAAGACATAGATATTTGCCTCAAATCATGTGATTTATAGCAAAAAGTCTATCAAAAACACTATAATTGAGAACATATTCAATGAGTAAATAAATATATAATAATTTAAGACTAACTCAAGAACTCAATTGTTTGCAAAGGGATTGAGAACTGGAATGCATTTCCAGTAGATATAAGACTCGGCTTAAAATTTACAACAATTTTCAAAGAATTAAATTTTGAAAGATTTTAATGAATTCTGTATATATGAAAGTCATTAAACTCTTTGATGAGAATTGAAAACAAAAAGAGAAATAAGAAATAAATGTTATTTAATTGAAAGCACATTCAGTTTAAGTGATTGACTGAAATGGAGTGATAAATGAAAGCCAAAAATTCGTGTTTTTCATTGATATGGGTTTGAAATGAAAAACTTATTGATTGTAAAATCAAATTTATTTCTCATCAGAAAAAATGTTTATTCAAATGTTTGAGAATTGGGATCAAAAAAGAGAAATGTCTTTCCCTTCAGTTGAGAGCCATTTGATTCTCGTTTTAAATTCAATAAATTTTTGTCGAAATATTTTTCACATTCAATGCCTTAAATAAAATTTACTTTTCTTTATCGCATTTTTTTTGTTCACATTCTAAGGGGGTATTGAATGCGAGATAAGAGATGTGAGACTTGACTGACGATTAAAATAAAAATAAAAAAAACATTTTTAAAATAAATGTTTTGAACAATGGCTTTGAAATGAATGAAAACGAAGATTAGGTAAACATTTTAATGTCAAATGGATTTGAATAAAAGTTTTCATTTCATCAAATAATTACAATACATATTATGTGACATAAGTTTCAATAAATGTCAACAAATGTCATGAAATATCATTACATTAATGGCTTTTTTGCTCTAAAACTATATATTCTTTATTATTATATATTCTCTTTTTTTCGTCAAACGGTTTTTCAACAAAAAAGTCAAACAAATACTAAATTAAATAAAAGTCTGATTTCATATAATTTGATTCCCTTTCCTTTCGCTCAATATTTAGATTTAAAAATAGAGCGAAAAAAATAGTCATTTGAACCCAGGCTTCAAATTATCAATAAATAGTTGCCTCTAATCGTAGATAATATATAAAGTTATTTTCAAAGAAAAACTTTGTCTCAATTTTGGCGATAATTTTTGATAACACTTTAACACGAATTTCTTACGTCTCTTAAATTCTGGTCATTATATTTGAGACCAATTTATCTGTGTCTCAAATATCTCTGTAATCCTTTGACATCTCAATGATGTCCAACCAATTGCTTAAATCAAATATCACTTCTACTTATAAAACACTTCTCAATGTGTTGTATATAAACGCGATGTCAAGGAGTGATGTGTTTTAATGATAGCCTTTTTTTGATGTTAAATACAATGTAAATAAATAATAAATACCTCTAATATTTGTCGTCCAAAATGACAATAAAATGAGTGACATATGAAAGACAATGCATTGATTGGCATAATATGTGATCATATTCTTAATCATTGCATGTATTTGTTGTTTGACTTTGTTTTGCAAATATTTATATTTATTCCCTTTTTCTCATCGTTTCACTAAAAGCACACATTTATTAAAGTTTTTTCTTATTCGTTATTATAATAATTATTCTTTGAATTTCATATTTATTTCATTGAAACACGATTTTTATTATCCATGAGTTCGAGTCTTTCTAAACATTTAGTTTTATTTTAAAAACTATTGAAAATTATTTTATTTCAAAGTTATAAATAAGTTTTACTCAAAACTTAAGCAATAATTTTCTCCAAATTATACACAAAAACATTATTTAATTTAGTTTTTTTCGCTTTCGTTGAAGACTTTGAGACACAGAATATAATTGAATGAATCACTGCTTAGAGTAAACAAAGTTAACGGACAAGAGTTGAGACCAACAGTAGAACTCTTTGTTATGTTTGGCACATAATATTTCAGAGACATTGAGAACAAACTATCCCAAGAGTTTGTGCACAGACTCACTGCCGGTGCGATTGGCTTCTGATCTCAAACTTTCAGTGTTTGCATTCACAGCAACACAAACGGAATGGCATTCTGTAGTACACATGCGTCGACCGAAAGCTAACTTTTCTTTTGATATTACTTTTTGAACAATTTTTTTATATTTATATATATGAAAATTGTGTCAAAAAATCATTGATTATTTAAATGTAAACTAATTGGGAAAACCATAAATAGGTTGAGAGACCTATAGACAGATATTTGCGTTCCCATGTCTTCGGTGTTTGGGTGCTTAATGTTGATTATAATGATCCGGGTCTCAGATTTGTATGTGTTTTGCATCTTATCTCCAAAGCACTCAACACTTCGGACCTAACCTTTTAATCAAATAAAACTCTGTTTCTCTCTATCTATGATATGATAAAAGAAGTGAAAACTTCACACAAATATATATTCGCTTTAAATCACTTTTAATCTCATATTTCGCTATAATTTTTTGAGACTTTTATTAATTAATAAATAAAAGTCTTTGCTCTCAAACATCAAATATTATTCAATGTTTTGAATGTTTCATAATATTTATCAAACATTATATCAAATGAAATTGAACTTAAATTTTCAAAGACATCTAATCATTGAATAAACTTTAATTGAATTGATTTGAAGTAAAAAAATGTCTGTTTTATTGAGAAATAAAAAAGTTTAAAATATAAATAAATTCATTGATTATTTGAATTGAATTTTAATGAAATTGATTATAATTTTCAAATCACTTCACAAACAATTAGTTGAATACTATTCAAACCATTCAAACAATGATTATTAAATAAGTGGTTCAAAAGGTGTTTTCAAAAGCATTTTCTTATCCAAAACTTATGTTTATTAAACAGCTTTGAAGTGCACTCAACCAAAGTATGTGCAGATAAATGATGAGCACATTAATAGCCCCTTATCTACCATTCCTTTGAGTTACTCAACATTTCTAAACCATTGAATTTAATAGCAATTAATGAAAATATTTATTAATATTTTTTTGTTGAAAATATAATTCAATTAAAATATTTTGTGAAAAACTATAATTTCAAACAAATTCAAAACTTTTACCAAAAAATTATATAAAAAAATATTGATTCAATAATTGGCTTATTTTTTGGCTTATGGCTTATGTTTGCCATTCATGTGACCATAAATAAGATATTTATAGAGATTTTAATTAAAATTAATTAATAATAAATCCTTAAGTCATTCAAACGCAAAGATATTCTAATTATTTCATCGATTCTTGTATTCAAATGTAAACGAAAAGGGTTTTGAAATTCTTGTTAGACATGAAAATCATTGTATAATTAGAACAACAAATAGTTGCGGTACTGTGTCTGCCGGTGCTCAGAGCAATGGCAGGGCTGATAATGACTACAGTATTATAGTATAAAGTGATGCCAACTGTAACACAAGTGAAGGCAATCATCAAATCAAATGCATTTCACACAACCTGTAACTCAATGGCAGAGCCACTCAAGAGATAAGGCATTCGCTTTTGCCTCAACTCATACAAAAAAAAACACATAATACCAGTGCTATAAGAAATGACCGGAATTTTGGGCAAACATACGGATTGACCAACAATTACATAAGAATAGGACAGACATAACAAAACATCTGATAAAAGCTGATGAAAACGACACCAGAAGTAGTGATCACTAATGCACTGTTAGTTGTGGTTCAGGCCATACATTACAGGCCATACATTACAGATATGGCATCGAAATAACATAATAGAAATGAAGATCAAAAACTGATCCAAACATTGATCATTAGTGAGTGAACAGTATGTCTGACCCTTAGGACAAACACAATCTTTTTTGTGATATGCTTTTTTGTGAAGAGAAAACATAGAGAGAAAAAAGTTGTGATTTATTATATGTTATTTTGAAAATCTTTAGCAAAAATAAGAGCAAAAAACTTTTGATTTCATCAAACTTTTGGTTTAAGTTTTGGTTTTCATGAATGAGAAATCATAGACAAAATGGTCGTTGAATTGAAAATAATAGAGAATTTAGTGAACAATCAAATGAAATACAAGTAATAAAAACTTTGAGATAAATATATTGAGAAACAAATAAATTGTTTACTTTTATTTGTTTCGAGACTAATAGACTCAACAATTTAATGGTCGGTATGTTTGAGACAAACCATAGGTCTTCGTATTCAATAAAATGAAATTTATGTTTAAATTTCCAACAAATTCTTCAAATAAATTGCATTTTTTCGATATTAAAATTGCATTTTAGGCAAACTTTTACATGAAAATGAAATATTGATGAAAAGTATAACAAAAAAAGTTGATTCAATTTATGTGAAAGTGATATAAAAGTTTATATTAAATAAAATCTATTTATTAGCGAAACAATCGATTTGTCATTAAATAAAAACTACTTTTTATTATTACTTGAATTTTATTCTCAATTCTCTTTTGAAAGGATTTTATATTTTCTTTTCAACACTTAATCCTTTCTTTCACTTTATGTTAGATTTTTTTGTTTCATTTCATTTATTTCTGTTTCACAGCTATTCCATAGCCATAGAGAGGACAGTGAGGAATGTCATCTCGTTGTTTAATATCATTAGCTGAGAAGAATGGCGACATTCACTCACTTATGGCCCCAATTGACAGATACTATGGATTTAATATTGAATTCAAGTCTTGAGAACTATTTTATACTATTTATTGATTACATGAAAACTATAATAAATATAATAGTAGTGACGGAACCGATGACATAAAGGCTATCAATTGGTTCAGAAAAAACTTAATCTTTATTTTTATTTTTTTTCTCCCAAACCATAAGTCAATGCATTTTTGGCGTATATTATCATAAATTTCTTTAACAAATGTTTTATTCATATTCTGTGAAAAAAACAAATAAATTGTGAAAATATGTTATAAAATATAATTAAATATTTGACACAAAATTATATAAAAACTTATTTTTTCATAACTAATTCAAACCAAAAGCTATTGAATATGAATTATAAACAAATTAATGTAAACTTTCCTCAAATAAAACCCAAAACATTGAGTGTATGTTAAGTACAGTAATGACTATAGCGTATAAAATCACATAAATACATATCTTCAGCGGTTAGAGATATCAAGAAACGGATTGAAGATGTGTCCG
>JAQIXR010000937.1:0-17252 GCA_034700825.1 Quadroppia sp. Gr-Ori-00064
TATAAACATTTTGAGCACAATATATGTTATCATTCGTTCACATAATATTTAATTCAAAGAAATGACATTTTTTTGCTTTTTAAAAATTATATTTAATATCGATTTTTATGTAGTTGTTATGGGTTTAAGGCAAACAACTTCTTATATTATTTACTGTTATTTCATTCATACTGTATAACAATTAGACCCCTGGTCTCAGCCTCTTCACAACAATGAAAATAATATTATATTTTAATTTTTGAGATAATTATTATATTTATGATAAAAAATTCAATTCAATTGTCTTTGTTTTGAAGTAAAAAAGTATTGAATTGAATCAGATTTAGTGCAAATCGAATCCCAAACACAATTTACACCCTTTAAGGTTGAGTAAAAAAAAATTGTTTCAATGAGTTGTTTATATTATTTGACAGATTTTGAGTGTGAGAGACGGCATATACATGACGTGGTGATCCCTGAGCTGCAAAGGTATTGCAATAGCCAAACACTGGACCTACTGATAATCGATTCGCAATGGAGATACTCACCACTACCAAGGTCACATTCAACAACATATTTGGACACAAATGCACCCCAAGCCCGTCCGTCGACAGCCCCGGGCCCATCGCCAGTGCATTTATTCCATGATAGCAATAGCGAATCTGTAGATCCACATGAATTTGCTCTACAGCTCAAAGAAATCGATGATTGCTTTCAAAAGTCTTTTGCGGCCTTTTTTCTCGTATGTCATCATTATTATACAAATCCAACTCTACTTTCATTACATTTTTTAAATTTCTTTTGAAATTTCTTTTCGTATTATAATAACTAATGACAAAATGAATAGAAATGAAGAGAAGATTCAAATTTTGAAAGATATATAATATTAAGAATTGTCGAAACATTTGAATATATTTTGTTTTTATGACGTTTTGAAATATATTTAAAATTTCTTAATATTTTTCGTTAAAAATCATTTTTATTTCAAAACACAATAATTTTTAAGAAATGATAAAATTTCATAAATTGATTTATTATGAAATATGAGACGACATTCCCTTACATGAACTCAATGTCTTAAACAACATATCATTTATTTTCACATCAATCACATAATGATTTGCTTTTAAAAACTTTTCAAACATTCACTTTTGCATTGATTTTTATTTAGCAATAATTTATGGCTTTATTAATTATTAGTTAATTATGTCATTCAATGTCAATCTTATCATCATTTTTGCATTAGTAGTTCATTTCAATCATTCGTCTCATGTTTTGATTCTATATAACAATTAAAAATAATGATCAAAATCTTAAAACTTATTGCTTTTCGCACTTATTATATATTTTTAATCTCCAAAAATCGAAATCCTTTTCATTGATAATAATTACAAATAACTGTTTCAATCAATTTATTGGGCATTCATTCATACAATACAAAGACAAACGATTCTGTTATGAGTGAAGACTAATATTCTCCTAAGGGGTTGACAGCGATTTAAGGCAAACAAAACTCAATTCAAGAAACAATCGATTTATGCCTTTAGGAGAGAGAGAGAGAGAGAGAGAGAGAGAGAGAGAGATTCATTGAAATAATGATTTATATTCTTTTTATGTTTGCAATACATAAGGTTACCATAAGGTCACTATAAGGGTTAGAATTTATAAAAATATCAACAATTGAACACAATTTTAATCAATTTGTTTGAAATTGTTTTCAATTGATATATTGAATAGATTTGATGGCATTCATAGCACCCAATCCTCTGTATAATTAATTTTCATAACAAATATAACATTTTTTTCAATTCTTATTATTTGTTTGTTATGAAAGAGATGTAAAGACATTATTATCAATGATTAGGTGATTAATATTGAAACGAATGAAACATAAGTTATTGTTATTTAAGATTTTATAAAAGACTGAAAATATAATAATATTTTTATATTGAATACAAAACCCGAGTTTACTATAAAAGCTTTCTTCACATAAACTCTATTTATTCTAATATTTCTTATTTGAAATTTCTGTCAAATTATAAATCAAATGATTGATAACAAGCAGTGAAAACGGAATACCTTTTACTCTGAAATATAGTTAATTTACAATTTTTTTTTGTTATTTCTTTGAATCAAATTTATTATAATATGTATAAAACAGATGTAAAATATTTTTCAGTGAATGTGTCTCAAGTCTTAGGAGAATCTCTTTGAGTCTAAAACAGCAAAACCTCTCTATTGAGACTATGAATGGAATTTCCTTTTATAGCAAAACATTTATAAGTGTTTTTGAGTCGATATAACTGTCAAATACAATCCGAAACTAATTTATTATTAATACAAAAACATATTGAAATCTCAACGAAATATATTTTCATTATTTTTGAAATGTTATGAAAATAATTCACTTTTTCATAAGTGAATGATTTATAACGAAAAATCATTTTTTATCAATTTTTATCAGTCTTTATAACAAATATTATATTTTAATTCTAAAAATAACTTCATTTAAATTAATTAAAATATTCAAAAGTAAGACATTTTTATCCAATACTTGAAGGCATGAAAGAGTCGTTTGCATTGAAAATGAATTTTTAATGAATGAAACTTTTATATAAAATCGATTACATTGTCATATAATGTGACACAACATGACATGACATGACATGACATGACATGACATGGGTTCATATGTTCTTATTATTTGATTTCAGTGTTTAATTGGACACAAGTATAGACCGGTAGCTCTGCCGACATCTATAAGATCCAGTGATTTCAAGCACATATTATCGGTGGCCAATGAGGCAGGACTGGGAGACGTGTCACTACTGAACCACTGCTACAAAGAGAATGAGAACCTTCAGCCCACGGCTCAATATGCACTGGTAAAGCCCAGACGGACATCCCGTCAGTACGAAGAAGAGATCGATCACATCACCAAAATTGTCGAATACGGCGCTAAAGTGGCTCAAAGGGAAGGGGTGTTGAGTGAGTGCTTCGAACCCGTCTTATCTGCAGTTCACCGACAAATACTCCATGCCTTGAAGTTAACCAAAACTAACAACAACTCCAGTCAGCCCTCAGACAGACTTCTTTGCTTTGTTCGACAATTTGAAGGTTTGGTCACAAATGAGACGAGAATTCATTTATCAAAACAAAATTTATTGTAATTATTCAAATCAGGGGTTAATTTCACTCACGATTCTGTTTCTCGATATTTTGATGTCACTCCAACCACACCTGTGAGCGGTTCCCACACAGGCATAGAAAACTCGCCGTCAGCTCTTCAAGGCGTTAGACAACTGATCGAAGATGTCATTTGTGGCTTCAAGAAAGGGAATGTCCATTATTTTAAGTGAGTTTTTGTTTATAATTAAATATATTTATAATCAAATCATTACTGAATTTATAATAAAATACGATTAATTCAATTCTCATACTTTAAAAAACCCCTTTTTATTCACTTTTATGTACTTTCTTTTATTTGACCTAAAATTCAATTATTGACAAAATTTTCATTAATTGACTGAATATTTATATCATTCGTTGATATAATTCATGTAAATATCTTATTATTAGCAATGCTTTGACGGAAAGGTATGTTATTCCCAAAGCGATAGATAAAATGTAAATATAAGACCAGATTTTATTTCCTATTTTTGTATCTCGAAAACTAAGGCTTCAATTGTGAGATATTTACCCAAAAAATATTCTGTGATTTTATAAACTAAAAGCCGTTTTGTTTACAAAAAAAAAACATTGAAAAGAGTTTTTGATTAAAATGATTATAATTTTTCAAAATTTTATTTATGTTTTGTTTATTATCTCTATTTTGTTATAGCATTTCATGGGATAGTGATTCCTATGAACACGATAGCGAAGAACAGCAATCTTCAACAGCACCCACTGTTTACACATTGTCCGGGGATTATATGGAAAAGTTTGGCACAACGTTATTGAATAGCTTAAAGAATTGTATTGAAAATCAATTGAATTGCTTGACATTTGAATATCCGGCAGAAATTATCTGTGAATCTCATTGCCATTTATGTAATTTCAAAAGCATAATGAGTTCTATCGGTGTCTCTCAGTCTATAGACTCAGACTTTGCGCCACTTTTGCAGATAAAGAAACTAATAGTGTCTGCGAACACCAGTTCCCGACACCAGCCTATTGTCGTCACCGGCAAAGCAGGTGTCGGAAAGTCAACACTTTTGGCACAAATATTCACATATGCGACGGAATGGCTGATTGGCAGCGAAGATGTCATTCGGATCGTTAGACACGTCGGACAGAGTCCGGGCGCCAGCTATTCATCAGAACTGTTGCGCAATCTTTGTCTTCACATCTCTTATGTGTTTGGATTTGAAGCCCAAACAACCATAAGCTATGAATTGTCTGCCCTTTCCATTTGGTTTCAAGACTTGCTTAAAATGATTGAAACAACGGCTCAGAACTCAGATTTGCTCATCATTTTGGATGACCTGCACCTGTTGTGGTCCTCTCAAACAACAGCACTGTTAGGTTGGATGCCATTCAATCTACCGCCAAATGTTCATCTCATTTGTTCTGTCGCCGAAACAGCAGAAGATGTGCTCTCACTCTTGAAGTCCAGAATAAGTAGCGATAACTTCATAAGACTTACTCCCATTCCTTCAGCCAATAGTTTTATATCAACTCTTCAGTGCAAACTCAGGGACGAAAAGCACAGTCTAACTGGCCATCAGTGGTCTGTGATTAAAGATCGGTTTTTAAATTCTTCATTCGATCAGATCCAGGCGTCGCCCCTTTACGCAAACCTACTATCGTGTACTTTATTTGCCAATTGGGAGTCATTTTATGAGCCAACCATTGCATCCATACCTTGTGATATCAGTGCTGTCGTCGCCCATACTATCAGTGATTTGGAGGACATTTTCGGCACATTTATTATCAGAAAAATTTGTTCATTTATTTCTTGCACTCGTTATGGTCTAAGAGAAGCAGAGATTTTTGAACTGATCCTAAACGAAGAAACGAGTGAATCCAACGCCAATATATGGCTCGCAATCAAACATAAATTGTTACCACTTTTAAAGGAATACTATGTTCTGGGCAGAAGTTATCTCAATTGGAAGAATCGATCCATAGATGATGCCATTCGGCACCGTTACCTAAATGACTGTCAAAAGCTAAGGGCCATACATCAGGAGCTGGCGATCGCTTTTCACTCGGCCTTTAATGAGGTATTCTTTGTCCAACACAAATGTCTTTCAGTAAAACTGTATTTATGTTTGAATGCCATCCGATGTCTGATATTATCTCTCAGTTTAAACACTATTTATGTCATTCTATTGTCACAAAACTCACATCAATTGCACTCATTTTTCCCCTTTATTACTATTTATATCCGGAATAGTTTTGTCGATCAGATATTCAACACTTTATTTGCAAATGGGTTAAGGAATGACTGAAAACAATCTCTTGTGAAATATAATACAAAGAATATTTAATTTTCTATTTGTATAACAAATAGACCTATGATTTGAAAAATAGACAACTTTTCAATAAAGTTAATTATTTGTCATTTTGTGATTATTTGTATTAAAATTGTATAAAAAATAATAATAATTGAAATTATTACATAATATTGTATTTCTATTCACTTTCTATATAAATATTACTCAGAAATGAATGAAGCGATGAATCAATGAAATGAATTTTGAATTTTATTTGCTTTGAATATTGTGCTCAATATTAGAGTCAGTTCTCATTTGCAAAAACATTTTATATATTTATTTATTGACAGAATTTTCATATTTAAGTCAATTTTATATAAATAGTGAAATATAAAGTTTAAGCAATTTGTTGTAAAAATTCAATTCTGACTTCTTTTCCTAATATATTTCAATGCATTTAAGTGTTTAAGTCTTCTATCGCACTGTCAGCAAAAAAAAAAAAAAAACGATTTTTAGTCAAGTCTTCATTTGAAGGAAACTTTCATTTGATTGAATTTCATAAAAGTATTGCAAAAAACTCATTTCTAATGCATTTCTACAATTCAAGTGTCGATTGAATTCATTTGATTTCATAGTATTTATTATATGTTTTTTTAGGCATTGAATGAATCAAACAATGTTCGCAAACTCACAGAACTGGTCAGAGAGGCCGACGAACTGTGGTATCATTTATTGAAAAGTGGAGACAGAGTTAAACTGAAAGATAACGCCATTCTTAACATTGATTTCCTAATGACTGTCGTTAAGGGAAATTCAATCAGTTATTTGAGAAGTATTTTGGATTTGGTCCGCAATCAGATCCTGGACTGGGATATAGAGCTGTTGTATAATATGACCAAACAATCAGTTCATGTCGTATCACAAGATCCCAATCAATTGGCGATTGAGATACTATTATGGCTCAAACCGTTCACAACTCCCAACCTGTGCTCTGAGACAACTGTGAGCGAAACCCATACAAAACCCATGGACTCGAGTCTCAATCAGTTGATTAACGACACCTACAGTCTATGTAATGGTCTCAAGAATCCAGTGTTGATCCCATCTAACTCATGGCTCAGTCTACCGATGCCACCCCAGGTGGCAATGATCACCTGTTCTTGGAATAGTATCTCAAGAGCTGTATCGACACCCGATTCCCAGCACCTGATCGCCTGTGAGGCAAAAATGATCCATTTCTTTAATATACCCGCGAAGACAATCATTAAGTCTTTCGAAGGTATTCAAAAACATAGATATATTCCATTAAAACATAACAAACATTGCAATGCATTGCAAATACAATGCTTTTTAATGTTTAATAACATTTTCTTAACATTAATAAAAAATGAGAATTTAGTCAATATATTGCTTGCAGTCATTCGTTTCGATACATATAGTCTCAAATATTTGACGATTCAATGAATCCAAAGAATATTATAATAAGAAAAAAGTCAAATATTTATTATTTATTGAATAACTCTTTAATAAAGTGAAAAGAAGTAAACAAAAAATATAATATGTTTTAATTTTGTGATTTAACTTATTATGAATAATGACAAATATTTTCATATTTAGAGAATATTTATGAATGAAAGCAATGCTAATAATTAGTACTTAATTAATTCATTTCATGATTTTGTTATCCCTGAAGAATATTCTCTTAAATTTCTATACATTGTTCTAATTATAGAATAATAAGTGAAATCAAATATAAGTTTAAAAATTAATAAATTATTTCAAAGATTATTGATTTTAAGCAAATTTAATAACATTTAAACCATTTATTTGAATATTAATGGTTGACATTGAAAACAACTCTGATTATTCATTGTTCAATAATCCAGGTCATAAATCGACGATAACATGTATTTATTTATCCGATTCCGGCAAATGGTTAACCACTGGCAGTGAAGACACAAACGTTAATCTTTGGGAAATCAGTTTTGATAATGAAATTTCATGCAAAATAAAACACAGATTAAGGTTAAGATTATTTTATATATTTTTCATTTAAATTCAGCAAAACTTAAATCAATTATTAACCCCTTTATGTGTTTTGCCCCTTAATTGTCATTCAGTCATCACATCTCAGGAGTTCTTTGTGTTGTTATAACACATTCAGAAGAGATAGTTTTGAGCGGTTCAGAGATAGGAGCCGTTTGTGCCGTCAATTTAGACACCGGGTCTATATTGGCCCGACTGGAACACCATAAGGGAATGATAACATGTCTTCAGGTGAACAGTGGAGATGACGTCTTCGTCACCGGCTCTACAGACTGTTCGATAGCTGTTTGGAGTTTAGAGACGTTTTGTATTCTTAATGAAATAACACTCAATAAACCTATTCTTCATATGGATATATCTCTCGACTCAACCTTCCTTTTGCTCTCTTGTGAGGACAACTCCATTCACATGAGGGCACTGACCACTGGCACTGATGTCCACTGTCTTCAGGGTCATAGTGTTGGTGCCGTTATCACATATCTGCGGTTCGCAGAAGACAATTGTCGTTGTATTCTTGGCTGCGGTGACGGAAAACTATATGTCTATGACATTCATTCCGCGCGACTCATCCAAACCCTGTCCGCCCACTCGGATATGATAACAGCAATACTCCCTCAGCCGAACGATAGGTTTCTCTTCACTTGTGGTGGAAATAAAATCGTTGTCTGGAATTTCATTGCAAAGAAAGTGGACAAAGATGTCAGTCAGTCTTCAGCCGAGAGTTTAAAAGATTTACAAAAAGAGAACCAACAGCCCCGCTCTCGGCCCTCTTCGAGGAAGAAGAAGAAAGTGGACAATCATAGAGAGCCTATAACTTGTGTGTCAGTCTCAAGGGATGGTAGTCTTGCAGTGACCGGTTCTCGAGATTGTTTGGTTAAGATTTGGCAATTAAGCACTGGTGAGACCCATACCACTCTCGAAGGCCATACCGGACCCGTTACTTGTGTTGACTTTGCGCCCAACGGTTTGTTCGCTGTTTCCGGTTCTGAAGATAAATCTCTACGAGTTTGGGGATTGACTTTAGGCCTAATTGTGTCCACATTTAAAGAACATCAAAACAGCATTTTTACCGTTAAAGTGACTGCAGATTCACGAAGAATATTATCGGTGGACAGTATGGGAGTGCATATGCTCTGGCAGGCAGACAATGGCAACCAATTAGTGGTCACAAATAAACCTATTAATAACGTCACTCTTCACGCGAATACAGTGTTTGCTGTTTCGGGAAAGAACGACAACAGGTATGGAGTGAAACGACTGGCCTTTACTTAAATAATTTGAACCATTTTTTTATTCAACATTAAGTGTGAGGTTTTGGTCGTCCTTTGACTGCGAGAACGAGAAGACTGTATCTCATAGTGAGTCCATCACATGTTACACCTGTACATACGATGGACAGACAGTCATCACCGGCTCTCAGGACATGTCACTCAAAGTATGGGAAGTGTCGACTGCAAAGTTGACTCAAGTGCTTGTGGGCCACGAAGGGAGCATATCATGTGTGGCGACGGCGCCATTGAATTCAAGTCTAGTCATAAGTGGTTCACAGGATTGTAATCTAATTGTTTGGGACATGACTACCGGTTCCGATCTGTTCACCCTTTCTGGACATAATGCCAATGTAGTACAAGTCAGGCTAACACTGGATGGCTCTTCAGCCGTGTCCGCATCAGAGGACAACACATTGCAAGTGTGGGACACAAAAAGCTCTGGGTGTCGACTGTCCATAATCGATATGCATCACAACTTTTTCACACTTTCCTTCTCATTGAATCTCAACTCATTTGTCATACATTTAGTCAACAATCAATTGCTTCCAATAATCCGTTTCCACAACAATCCAGCAAAAGACCTGACCCTTGATCTACCGCCGGGAACGCCGGCTGGAGATGACGCTAAACTCCCGGCCGCCTGGAGGGGTATTGTGCCCAGAGATTCACGACAGAGGGCTTTAATGAAGAGCGGTCTGAAAAGAGAACAGTCGTTCGACTCATACAATTGGGACCATCTCTTGCATAGGGGCCAAAGTGTGGACGACTTTCGCAAAATATCATCCCTTTCCTCTCAGATCCAATCGCCGATGGGTTCGCGCGACAACATATGGGACGGCGGTGTGGCATCTGGTGGACCAACTGTGCCATCATTAAGACCTACTCGAATGATGTCCAAACTGATTGGTCCCAAACAGAAGATGCTTAAGAAACAGCAGAGTATGTTTGCCTGCTTTTCAGAGTATACCAGTGCCGGAGGACCAGTCGCTAAGAGTCCACTCATATCATCACAAGTGGCCACCGATATGTCAGTCAATTATTTTTGAAATTCAATTCATTTTAAATATTTTTTTATTCTTTATTCTCATTCAGCCCTAAGCTGTCGGGCATTAAATGTTTGCCCCCTTCAGTGCGTCCATATCTGGGTCACAGTAGGTCTCGATCTCTTGAAGAAAGCGATGCAAACCCTTTGACTGCGAAAGAGTCGGATCCAAATGTAAAGCTAATTAATGTCAAAGATTCCGGTGTTTGTAGTGTAATGTGACTTATTTTTTACTAACTGTCCACTCATTATAATAATGGCTGTCATTAGCACTGATTGTATGAATATATGTTATCTCAGAAGTGATGCAAAAAATAATGAAATAAAAGAATAATATTATATAATAATTAGTTATGTTATTATGTATTAAAAATTAGATTAATATCAAAATATTTGTATAAATGTATTCAATGTTATAAACATTTTAAGGGATATTTTTCGCACAAAATGTCAATAATAATAATCTTATTTACGTTTTCAATAGTTTTTTGCACAAATGTATTGAATATCAATAACTAACACAAAGCTGTTTCTGTGATCTAATAGTGTTTAATAAAGAAAACCCATTTGTTCTCAAAATAAATATATAAATCATTCAAAAATTCATTCATTTATTATATATTTTTAAATCAAACAATGATTTGTGTTTGCATTTTTCACATCTATAACCCACACCTAAATCATTGTTTTGAGATTCTTAAGTGTTATTCTCAAAGCCTTTAGTTATGAATCGGTTTTTAATAATCAATATTTGAAATAATATTCATTTTATAGAAAAATTACACATTTTTGTTGAGTTACTGTAATTCACAGTTTGGTTGGATGTGTATATCGTATGGTTTCTATCAATTAATATCTTATCAAAACTATTAATAATGAATTGATTGAATATTTGCAGAAATTTGTTAAAAATAATCATATCTTTTGACAAAAAAAAAAAAACATTAAAAACTAATAATAAAAATCTTTATTATAATCAAAATGTTTTCGATATTTATTATAAGTTTTGTTCAATAATTGTGTCAAACATTACAATTCCAGAGTCAACCCACTTGGACAACACCCCCACCCCTCCCGATTACAAACATTTACTCCGAGATTGTAATGTTTAACAAAATTATTGTTTGATTCAACAAATGAAAACCAGATTTGGTTTTCTTCAATGAATTTATATAAATTGTATTCAATAATGACTGTCCTTATGACTGTCCTTGGTCAGTTGGTCAGTTAGATTGTCAAAAGCAATTGCTTTGAGTTTTCAATTGATTACTGCATTTAGTGTTACATTGATTAATCATATTTGAATCTATGCTTTATTTGCCGTCTTTTTGTCATTCACATCAAAAGAAACTTTTTTGAGAAAATGTGAGAAAACAAATGCAATAATCATAACACAGGCATCAAATACAGTGCCAATAATTGTGGACAAAATGAACGAATTGACTAAATTCATGACCAGAACAATTGCAATGATAATGCCATAAGTGAGGGTCAGTTCATAATTTTCAATGTAGGCGCCAATGATTCCAATGAGTGCCGTAAAGTCTTGCAAAGCAATGGTCACAACAGTAATGAATCGCCAAATCAATAGCTTCTGTCGTTCGTAACCATTGTCTCCAATGGACCTAAATATCAAACTTATGTTTTTGAGTGAAGAATAGCAAACAAATAGTGAACTAATTAATAGAAAACAACTTAAAATCAACAGAAAATTTTTCACTACAATAAACGATACACTTCTGTCTGATCTCATATTGACTTTGAATGCTTTTATTCACATTATGTTTGCCTTAAAGTTAGTCTTCACTCTAAAAGCTATGAAGCTATGAATCAAACTCACAATTGTTTACAATAGTATTCCCACGAAATCTCTGACTTCAGATTAGATAATAGTTTTTCGATCTTTTAAATCAAATAAATATATTTTTGAAAACATATTTTTCTGTAATTCAAACAAATAATTCTAACATTTCTTAGCTTTTAAGTGAATTATTTGCTAAAACTGAGCCATAAATAGATGAAAAAATGTTTGAAATTCGTAAGAATTCACAAAAAATGAAAATATATTATATGAATTAATTTTGTATTTTCGTGACATTTGTCTCAACAATGATTTGACGAAATTTACAACAAATATATCATTGATTAATGCCTTTCGTTGTGATTGAACACAATTTTGTTTACTAATGCAATCAATGTTAATATCTTTGAGATCTATTGATTTTATTCATAAGTATTATAAAAATAATAAACTGTTTGTTTTTAACGTAAAAAATATTTAAAAATCAAGAATATTCTGTAATTTGATTATCAGACAAATGAGACTTCATATAAGATTTGAATCAATCATTTTAGTTAAATAACACAAAAAACAAATATTTCATGAATTATTAAAATGAAAAACATTTATATTTTAGTTAAACATAACATAACATAAAAGTAAAACAATATATTAAATGACTCATTAGTTTTGCACGAATTCATTACAATTTGATTGCATTGATTTGAATGTGACTTTAATATGAATCACGCAATCATTTGACACTTTATTACTGAAAATGATCTTTATTTTTGTCCCAATAATTATCTCATTTTTAGTGATTTATTAAATAGTTTTATATTTAAATTATTTTCATTCTGTAAACAGAGTTTTGTTTTCAAACATTTCAGACATTAATAGCATTTCAAATGTGTTGTTCTGAGAGTTAAGTCATTATTATTAAGCATTTTATATGATTTAAACTAATTATTAATGTAATAAAAATAGGAATTAATTGTCCACAGAATATGAATGCCAAAAGCAATGCCCGGCCCAATAGGCCATTACCTAATCAATATAATAAAATCAATGACCTGGATATTAGGTGAGAACACAATCAACTTTAATTTTTTTTAACTTTTAATTTTGTGTTAAATTAAAATTCAATTAAATTGAAAAAGTCCTAAACGAGAGAAAAGACGAAAACGGATTAATTACACAAAGATTATTGCATTGATTTGTGTCATATTAGTTGTGATAATCATTATATTTTTGTATTATTTGCTTCAAAAACACACTAATTGTCGTTCAAATGTCCAAATTTGTCACCAAAAGGAGTGCATTATTTCAGGTATTTTATTAATAAGAATAAAATTTGAATTTTATTAACATGTGATAAAAGCGGCGAAAATGTTAAGACCAATGCAAACCAGTTTCCACCCCTGCGATGATTTTTATCAGTATTCTTGTGGCGAAGTTCTGGGTTTGGAACAACAGAACCAAAACAATGTCATCAATCAATTGGGATATAAACTGAATCTCGACTTAAAAAGTAATATTCATTTTGAAAAAAATATTTCAATTTGTTATTTGAAACATTAGATGCCATCCAATCGCTAAGTGATGACAAACAACACAGTTATCAATATTTGAATAAAGTTTTTCAATATTATAAAAGTTGTTTAAATGAAGGTTTGCTCAAATTTGTCAAAATTATTAAACAAAAAAAGTTTTATATTATATTTCATTAAGAATTGATTGAAAAACATGATATCAAGCCATTGAGTGATCTGATTGAGAGGTTGGGCGGTTGGCCAGTGCTTAAGGGCAACCAATGGCCCATTAGATACAAACACTTCCATTGGATTAATACTTATATAATGATGAGAAAGATTGGACTCAACGCCAACTCATTGTTTTCAATCAATGTTGAGATCGATGTTCAAAATAAGTCACGCTATATGATAGTCATAGACAGACCCTTATTCAATATAGCCCCTGATGTCTCAAATGACAGTGAAATGTATTTTAATTTAATGGTGAAAATCGCACAAATGATGGGCTCTAATAAAGTGGACGCAGAAAACGATTTACTTAATTCATTGATATTAGAAAAGCAATTGATCCAGGTTCTCATTTCACTGCCTTTCATGTTAATTGAATTCTTATTATGAGTTTTATTTTCAGTTATCGCAAACAGAAAATCATAGAAACAATACTTATATGAATGTCAGACAACTGCAAATATTGGCCCCAAATGTAATCATTATTAAAGAAAATAATTTTGTTTTTTCTGTAAAATAATTACTTTTATTCAAAAAATAATTAACAGATCGATTGGATTCAATTGTTGACTGAGTTTACGGGCAGTCCTATTAGTGATGGTATGGAAGTCATAGTTCTTGTGCCCAATTATATTAGAAAACTCAACCAAAAAGTTGTTCAAATAGATCCCAAGTATGTCTGATATCTCATTATTATGTTATAAACAAAAACTTATAAATTATTTCTCAGAGTTTTAGTCAATTATATGATATGGAAAGTTATTTATGAAAATGTGGATCTGATTAGCAAAAGATGGAGAGAAACAAAAGACAAATATCTTTTGAATACTATTAAGAATTATAGAAATGAAAATCAATGGCAAAAATGTGTGAAACAAATCCAATATTATATGCCTTTACAATTGGCTAACATTTATATCAAAAGACATTACATCGCAAACGAAGTTCAGGTGAATTTTGAGTTAGTTTTTAATTTAAAAGAAATTTAATTCACTTTTATATATATATTTGTTTTGAATCTAAAGGTCTTTTCAATGATTAATTACATTAAAGAATCGTTCGTTGAAATAGTGGACGGCATTGAATGGATGAGCGATGACGTGAAGAATAAGACGAAAGAAAAAATATTATTAATGGCATTAAAGCTCGGATTCCCTAAAGAATTACAAGACGAAAGCCAAATGGACAGTTGGTTTAGTGATGTATGTATTACTTGTTTTAAGTTATTTATTGATATCTTTATCTGAAATAAATAAATATAATATAAATACAAAGAAATAAGACTTTTGTTCAAAAGATTATAAAAGTTTTATTTATTCGAAAAGATTTTTGCAAAAAATTTCAAAACAAAGTCATTTAATCACAAAAATAAAGTTTGAATTAAATTTGATTGTATTTTATTTGCAGATCGATATCGGAAACGATTATTTCAATAATACTTTGAGTTTGAATTTATTGAGAATTAATGAACGAATGGAAAACTTATTCGAGTCTAAGAAACGTCAAAAAATGTAAGTTTGTATCAAATATTAACGAGTAATACATTTTTATTTCATATCTCGACAACACTTCTATGAAATCAATTTTTAATATTTTCATTCAATACATCAAATGACACAAAAACAGATCAAAATTGATCTTCTAATTAGATATTAAAGTAAAATGATGTTTAAAAATATCAAACAGTCTTAAAATCAAATATTTTGCTCAATTTTTGTAAAAAAATTCAATTTTTTATACAGAAATAAACAAGATTTTGTGAATCCGACGGAAATTATCCTTAAATACAGTCCAGAAGGAAATTCGTTATCGATTTCTATGGGTCTTATAAATGGCTTTTACGGCAAAGATGTGCCAAAGTATTGACATTTAAATTCAATTTTTAATTAAGTTTTTAATGACTTTATTTACAGATATTTAAACTACGGCTCATTTGGAATATTAATGAGTTATGAAATGATTAATGTATTAATGGAGCGCCGGTATGAAGGGGTGTACACACATGGCAACTGGTGGGACAAAGACTCGAATGAAAGTTTTCAAACTTATAAAAGTTGTTATCAAAAACAAATCAAAGAATCTATTGATGTCTTCAAACAAATGTCAAACAAAGATCGCATCGAATCTATTGAACAATTAATTACAGATAACATAGTCTTCAGACAAACAATCCTCGGCTATAGGGCTCACATCAAACAATCTGGTCCTGACTTTGCATTGATTGGTGTTAACCATTCATCTGAACAACTCTTTTGGATTAATAGTGTCAATGATTTTTGCAATATTAATGAAGATAACGAACTCTGGAATTCATTTGAAGCAATGAAATACAGGTTTGGATATTGATATGAAATGAACGAAATTAAGCCATAAATAAAATTCTCATAAATTTCTTATTTAGAGTTAATTCAATTGTTTCAAACATCAAAGAATTCTCACAATCATTCAATTGTACCACAAAGTCATCGATGAATAATCCTATAAATTGTTAGTCATTGAAGTCTTTGGATTAATAGTTATCAATCATTTGGGCCTAACTATAGTTGTGTAGTTCTGAACAAACCTATCAATACATAAACCAATCCACACCTAAACCTACTCACACCTAAACCTACCCACACCTAAACCTACCCACACCTACCCATACCTAACCTAACTATAGGAAAGTAATGATTGTTTTATCGCAAAAACAACCAAATAAATTGCTGACCAGAACTACACAGAACTGTAGTGCTATAGAAACGTCATATCATTTGTTAAACATATTTAGACTTTAATTAAATTATTTGAAAATTTTATCAAAATTGTCTCCGATTGAAAATTTGTTAAATACTTTAGGATAAAAGTTTTTATTAAAGAATAAATATCTCACAATTAATTGAAAACATTACTATTATTTGGATATAATTGAACTCAAATCATATCATCAAATAATAAATCAAATAAATCAATAAATGTCTCAAAACAACAATATATTCAAAAATCAAATTATTTTTTCAAATTTTTGTCATCCGTTTTCAAACACTGTTTCCAACTGTCAATCGTTCCTTTTGAAGACAAATCAGGGATCAGTTGTCAGTGATCTCAATGGGTAATTGCTGTGGTAAGAAAGAAGAGGAAGTTGAGGAACAGGAACAGACGGGTCAGGAGGAAGTGAGTCCTTCCCAAATGTCTGGCTCTGCAGTGGACTCGAGAATCAGTGAAAACCAGTCGCGGTTGGAATCAAATTTTTTGGCCAAACCTTCAAGTGTTTCAAATACCGAATCAACAGCTGGTGGTTCGAAGAGCACCGCATCAAAGACTGGTAGTTCCAAAATGGGTTCCTCCATATCTGGTATGGATTCTGTAAGATCCTCAGCAATGGGCAGTTCCATCAGCGGGATGTCAGGTATAGGATCATCGAATGTGGGATCTTCTGTGAGCACATCCAAATTTGGATCGAAGAAGTCCTCAAACATGGAATCAAAACCTAAAGGCTCTCAAGTGATCTCTTCGCGAACCGGATCTGCTATTGGAAAGTCTAAGAATAAATAGCAAAATGTTTTCAAATTTGAAGCATTTTATCGCTTAATCAAAATTTTTTGTCATTTGAATTGAAAATTAAAAATTTATTTTAATTAAAACATTTCTATTAAATATTTGGAGAAATATTTATTATAAAAATATAAAAACAAAAATGAGATCTTTTTTTGAAAATCTATAGAACACACAAATTCTCAGTAATGATACCATTGACTAATAATGCAGTCATAAGACCCATATTCGGTCTCATCAACGGTTCGGTAATTTATGAATATTCATGAATTGGGAAAATGTTAAAATGTTTGTGAAAATGATATCTAAATTTGAATGTATTCCCAAATCATTTCATTTCATACAATTGTAAAGTCAAAAAAAAGTGAATGTTTTCAATAAAATCACATAATATTTACT
>JAQIXR010000938.1:0-17247 GCA_034700825.1 Quadroppia sp. Gr-Ori-00064
CTCTTCCGATCTTCTCTCTCTCTCTCTCTCATTCTCTCTCTCTCTCTCTCTCTCTCTCTCTCTCTCTCTCGTCTTAACCATTACTTCTATCACAATATAATTGTATTTCTCGTATTCATAGTCAGTATATTTTTTATATCAATTTTGTTATCTCTTTCTAACGCTTCACTCAATTCCTTCGAGAATTTAATACAATATATAATATAACAAAAATTGTATGAATTTTGACTCTGAATACAAATGTCACCAAAAGTTACAATAAATATATTTTGATAAAAAATATTCTGAAAATATTGAAAAATTCATGTCTCGAACAAAGCATTTATTGATAATATTTCAAACCTTTTTATATATCAAATAAAATTATCACAAAATGTATATAATATTTGATTTTAACGCTGAAAATAACAGTTTTTTATGGATTTTTGAATGCATTTTCACAACTACTGAAGAGTTGATCCCCTTATCAGTAATGGATTAGATATTTTCAATTGCATTCTTCGGCTCTCCTTAAACAGACAACATATAGAGATAGACATTTGAAGAGGAAAGGGAGAGAAAGAGGTATTGAAATGATATTAAGTGCTGAACATATTTTTATGACAGCCTTTATATACAGATATTATAATATAATTTTAATGTCATTTCGTTTACACCAATTCTCTCACAATTCATTTCTGACGACAAGTGTTGAGTAAATATATGTTTGATATGAGATTCATATGAATTGCAAGCACTCAATGATTTTGGCCAACCATTGATGGCACTCGTCATCCGACATACCATTACATGAATTTGCGTTTATATATATATTTATATTTTTGTTAGAGAGAGAGAGAGAGAGAGAGAGAGAGAGAGAGAGAGAGAGAGAATGAATGAAATCTTGATTTTCTTTATATAATCTGTCATTCAATGAGAATATTTTCATTTGATTTTGAGATTTAATTCGTTTAATACTTAAGTTAAAAATATTTATTCAAATTCTGGATAAAATGATTCGTTGAAAAGAAATCAAAACAGAGTAGAGAATAATGAATAAATACAATGAAATTAAAATTATTTTTTGAAACCATTTCTTGTGAAAACAATTTCAACCAAAGGATGAATTCATGGAAAACAGTAAATGAGAGCAAATAATACTGTAGTTTTGAAGTGTAAGTCAGAGACGGTTTTCAGGTGTAATAATAATGAAATCAATTTTGATTTTTAAATTAAAACTAATTCAAAACTCAATATCTTTTCATCAAATGATTGATAATTATATTGAAAATATTTTTATAATTTAATTAAATTAATCAATAATTCATTCGTGAATTTCAGTCTGTATGTGAATTTCGGTTCAGAGCAGAGAAGAGTCAATTATATGAAGTTTAGCAAAATTTTTATGAAATCCGTTCAAATCTGAGATTTAGTTGTTTTCAATTGATTTGTTTTTGGTGTTCCCTATCAATGAGTGGCACAGAGATGGACAGAGGGATAGGTATATCATATATATATCATTCGACTGTAAAAGTTGTGCTATATTTGTGTCCACACATAAAGTAAATGAAATAAAAATAATCGGCTTATTATTGAGGGAACTGTTGGGTCGGCGCTCGAATCAACTCAACATTGCTTTACAATTGCATTCACTATACTATACAATACTCTCCATCGATACTCTTCACCACATCTTCCAAAGGAATGGATGAATTGAGAGCTCTTTCCTTCAAAATAATTTTCTAACAAAAGAAGAACCAAAACTCTGGAGAATTGTGTCAACTCTTAGACTATTCTTTTAATTCTATCCTCTTTTTTGATAATTTTCTTAAAGAATTGACTTTTTATAGAAACCAAACATTTTTTCTTATCAATACTTAAACGCAATTCAATTCTATAAGTCTTTCACAAAAATCCCTAAATTCTGACCTAAATTGAAAATAAAATATATTTCGGTTTAAAATTTAATCAAATATTTTATATTTAATGCTATTCTCAACAAAAAATTGTATTTCATATAATATAGAAATATTTTAATATAAAGATATCGATTGGTTAATGAATATTGCATTGAGGCCTGGCATCAGAGCACTGGTTGGCCCAGTGATTAAATGCACCCAAACTTGGACTCAATTCATCTAAATCTTAATTTATATTTAATTGATTGCCAATGAATTGAACTCTTTATTCGCGTCCATAAACTGATTATTGAATAAAGTATTCATTTTATGAAATGAAAACAAACTCCGAAAACAAATTAGTTTTGCTGTAAATGAACTAAACATCCATTCATTCATTAATTGAATGCTTTTATTATTTAAATAAAAATAAATTCAAACACATTTGTTGTGTAAATGAAGATCCTTTGAAATCATGAAACAAAAAATAATTTTATAATTTATTGTCAAAACTTTTGAATATCAAATAACAGATAAAACTTTCAAAACATTTGTTTGTCTTTAATTTAATCAAAATTTCAATAAAATATTGAATTATTTGAAAAACTTTTTGTTGTTTTATTTATAAACATAATTTGTGAACAATTTTCTCTATTAATATAACATAAGAATATTTTTAGTCTCAGTCTTAAGGAATGGATTAAAAAAGAAATTAATATGAAATATGTATTATAAGGCCTTCCATAACACACATCCCTTTTCATTATAAATATAATAATTTTCATTAAGATTTTCTTTGATTTCTATTTCAAAAAAGTGTTTCAAAATTCAAACAATTTTTGAATGACTTGATGTGGATGTTGTGGAAAGGAATGTACATATTTTTGGCCGGTTTGGTCTCTTATATGAATTTTAATTAGACTCTAAAACCCTTTGAGCTAAAAAGCATTGAATTTTTGTGAACAAAATCTCTAATCTCTTTCAGTCATTTGCTCTTCAGTTTCTATTCTTAATCACTTCATAGCCATAATCGTTAGAATTATTATTTCAATAATGAATTTAATGGCAATTATTTTCCATTATATTTGAGAGATTAAAAGTTTACTAAAAATATTTGTATAAATATTATATTTGAAATTTCGTAACCAATTGTGATATTCATTACATCTTCAAACATATTCGTATAAATAGTTTCAGTGTTTTCCTGATATATGACTAAAAAGTAATACTTTTTAATACTCTATAATTGATTACAATTTTCATTATCTGAATTGATGTTCAGATCAGGTCTTGAATTATTAAGGCTTGAAATTAAAAGTTTGAAATCTTGTTATAAAAATCTCCAAAACCAGTCACACATAAGCACTGTTTCGAGAGATGTGTTCATTCAAAAAAAAATATAATTCATTCAAACATTTGATTTTTCGTTGTATTTGTAATGTCCTGTCATTTGAAAACTGTTTTGATAACAAGTAATCAAAAAATATTTTAAAATGAATTTTTGATATATTTTCTTAACATTAATGACTTGATTTCATATATAAATAACATTAAATTATTTCAAATAAACTGATAATCGGTTAATAAATATAAAAATTCTTTGAATTCCTCAAGACTTGAATTTTTTTCCTAACAGTGAATTAAAAAAAGTTTATATCATTTATAAATATATTTTCATTGAATTAAACAAATAGTGAAATAACTTATTTGATTAAATTTTAAGCATTCAGTCGGCGTTTAGACAAAGATTTGTTTAATGTATAGAAAAGTTGACAATATTTTAGACTAATTAGTGTTTGAAATAATTTATGATTATTTGAGGCAAACGTTGGACACGAGATAATCAATTATCTGACGGTTTGTTTATAAATCAAATCTTTCTCACGTCTGACTCGACTCTAAATTTATATTATTTATGGCAAACAAAACCAATTCAATGTTTAATCAATGTTTGTCTACATCTTTGACTAATGTATTGACGTATTTGTAGACAAATGTCTTTAAGTTTTATTAATTCAAAAAATCTGTCAAAACATTTGACAACTTTCTCGACGAGTATTTTTAGACTCTATTTATGCTATTATAGAATCTATGGATTAGTGTTAGTCCTCTAAACCTAAATATTAGATAATGAAAACATTTGCCCAAAAACTAATACAAGGAATGAATTTTTGGCATAACTTTAACATAACTTTTAAAAGTTTTTGTTAAATATTTTTTAAAACAATTTTTCAGAAAAAAAACCGAAAATACATTTTTAACAAAAATATTTGCTTTAAAATAAAAATATTTATAAATCGATAATCAAAACAGAATGGAGACGATGTGTGAGAGGAAAGGGAGGAATAGGAGGAACAGGAGGAAAGAAGTGATGATGCGATGGATTGTGTAATATTTGATAAGAGATGTCGCGTTTGTATGCAATTCAACGACTCTTTGGATGTTATGGTTTTGATGTAGTGTTACGTCTGTTTGCCAGCACTGGTAGCATTGAAGGGCTGGTAGTTTCAGTCGATCGCATCGTTTTCTCAGCACTGGTTGTGTCCTAAAGACCAGTTCAAGCCAAGAGTACAACACATCCAACACATCCCATATACTGATCACAACAATCACTAACTATAGTCTGTATTAAACTAAAGACTCAATCGTTTTAATGGTTTTTGAATCCGTTTTCACATAAAAGCCATTGAATTGAAAACTAATTTTCATTAATTTTGATGAGTTTGAGCACAAATATGGCTTCTGTGGCTCCGGTAGATCAGCCCAAACCAGTGGACGGCCCGGCAGTCACTCTGACCATTCGTCTCATAATGCAGGGAAAGGTAAGGGACAGTTATTTCATACCATTCCTCATAATATAAGCCATAAACATGTCTTTGTTTATTGACATCAAAAACGCCTACATTTTAGCCACCAATCGATGTCTTGATTATTAGATCTGTTTTTATGACAATTATCTCATTTTATGTGTCGGTCTCTTCGGCTTTCAATCGGCATGTCATTACCTGACCGTCCAATGCAATGATTACCAAAAAAGACATGAATTTTGTTTTGCAATCAAATTATAAGACATTTAAAAATTTTATTATTTATTGAAAATATTTTAAATACTTTTTTTCACATAATATTTGTATTAAATGTAAAACACATTTATTTGACGTAATTTTGAAATTGTTTTGACTTTCAATTAATGTTAAAATGATTTTGAAATCAAAGCCCAAACAAATCGATTGATTGTTTGCATAACTAAAGTCTGGACGACTCAGGGCTCAGACAACTGGCCAAAGATTATAATAATTGTTTGCATTTGTTTGAAATCAATATTATATAAAAGATATATCTCTGACAAAACGACCCTTTATTTAAAAAATTCAAATTCAAGTTTTCAAAGCTCCTGAACCTATGAGTTCCGGGCGCTTGACCTCCGATAACCCGATTCTCACCTATTTTTGGTCCCAATGTATGAAACAATTGTATGAAACTATTGTATAATTTTTTTTATCATTCATTTGAGAATTCATTATATTATTGATAATTAATTTGCAGTTATTATAGAAAACCTAATAATGTGTTAATGCATTGTACGTGAAGTCAATTAATTAAGTATTTTATAAATATTTATTACTAAATAAATTGTTATCAAAATGTTTTGCACACAAAACAAAACTATTTATATATATTTGGTATTAATATTGCTTTATATGATTTATTTGTCTAAAACTCATGCGATATTCGCCACAAAAATTTTTTTTTTATACCATTCAATAAAAATTATTCCTCTTTTGTGTTCAATATTTTCTTCATTTATTTCATATTATTATTTGTTTTTTGATTTCTATATTTTGTGTTTGTTTTAAAATATGTAAAGAAATATGAATTTGATTTTGATTCTTATAATCTATTGAATTGTTTGATGAAATTCCGATTCTTCACTCGAATCACTTCAATACAGGAATATCAGAGCACTTGTAGTTCACAACTGGTTTTAGTGCTGATTCTGTTGTCGATGCCGTTCGCCAGGCATTGCATTGCGTGCTGTCTATGTCTGGCTCAGTGAGCAATAAGGCATACCAGGCATAGGCATATATGCCAGCGCTGATGCCTCTTTCCTTCCCTACCTTTGCATCAGCTATATATGAGTACAGCACTGGTATATATGGTATTCCTTTATAACAATGTTTTGATCGATTTTCTCTACCTTTACTCCCGTTCCTGCAGTTTTGAGGCTCTATTCGTAGGTATTTTATATTATATGTTGTGTTACTCTTAACAGTATTTTTGCTTATATTGAATAAGAGCTTAAACCCAAAGAAAATGGAATTTGTTATAAGTTTGTGCTCGTCTTCTCCCTTCCCAGCCTTTCCTCCCTCTCCCACATCACTGTTTCAGAGCACATGATTCTCCGAATTAACTCAAAAACTGAAAATTTGTTAAAAATCAATAAATGCTATAAAACTTGTATTGAATGAAATCAAAATTTGATTATTTGACAAATTTTGGGCCAAAAGGCAAATATGATTCACATGATTCCATGATGGCTTCAAATATCTATTAAATGTCTTCAATTCTATTGATTCCTAATATTCTTCGTTTGATTTATTTTTATAAAAATTCTTCGATTTTTCATTTTGTTGATTAAAATTGTTATCCATTTGTTTGTTATTTCTTTTATTCCGATTCAATTGCTTTCAAATATATTTTTGAACTCAAAATCTCAGTCAATATTATCTGAAAGTTGCAAAGACTCAAAGAATGAGAGATAAGCAAAATATTAGTTGTGTTTCGTTAACAACACTTTTGATATTGAGTTTCATAACTGTATGTAACCCTATGTTCACCAACATTGCAGTCAGTCGTGTATATATGAATTGAAATTTTAATTAAGATAAGTCATGCCTACTGTAGGAGTGAGTCCTGTGCGAAGGTCTGGCCTTTCGTTGTCTTATTTATTGTAAGGATTATTCATTTGAAGACAAGATTCAAAAGGATTTTAATTATTTAATACTTTATTAATTAATGCCAAATGAAAACAATTTTTGTAATAATGAAAATTGTTTTCATCTTCAAATACCCCTATTCTCGAGAGTGAACTAAGAGAGCACATTAGGATAATTTGTTCGCACCTGAATTTTTGGATGAATTATTGTTTTCTCAGTAATTGTGATGAAATTCGAGCAAAAGTAAAAATTGTTTTCATATTTTATTATTAAAATAGAGAAAAATAATTAAAAAAATGAAAGAAAATAATTGTAGAAATGATTTGAATTTCCATTCATTTGATTCACTGTTTACCTGACAATCAATTTCTGTTGTTTTGACAAAATTCTGTTTTAATAGTTTTATTGTTTAGTTAATGGCTTCTAAAACAACACATTTTGAGGCATAAGTCAGAAATGAATTACATTATAATCTGCTGTGAATTGTGTAATAAATCGAAGAGATGTTACTCTCTATTCTCTACCCTAACTCTGCTCTAACTCTCTCTGATTTTAATATTAAAACAGTTGTGCAAAATATTCGTTCTCTCTCTCTCTCTCTCTCTCTCTCTCTCTCTCTCTCTCTCTCTCTCGCTCTCTCTCGCTCTGCTCTCTTTCTCTCTGTGGCAAATGGCAAAACGTGAGATGATTTTAGTCGAGTGTATGCTTTGTATGCTTTTTTAATTTCCGTTTTTATCTGTGATTTTGTTTTGCACTGTATTTGCACTTTTAATATTATATTTAGAATAGCCTTATATTACAAACCAATATTACTTTTGCCTCACTATTGATCGCACCGTTAGATGTGTTGAATGTCAATTTGAAAGCAAAAATTAAAACAAAATTATTGGTTAACTACAGACTGACGACTGATTCAAACACATGAGACTCAGATCACTCGTTGATATAATTCATTGCAAACTTTGCCAAAAATTCATTTGAATTCCTATTTCTCTGACTCCTAAGCAATGACTTCAATGACTCATACAATGCGTCCATAAATTGCAAAAATTCATACTTTTATTAAAAGATGATTTTTATGCAATGCATTAAATGACAATCAAAACCAAATCTAAGTCATGTCATTTTGATTGTGCCGACCCTTTACCAGACATTATAATACAATACCCCTTTTGGTTTGGCATAACTTTTCTACTATTCATGCATTTCATTATTTTTTTTATTGTTGACTAAATTAAACGTTGAAAATATATTCTTATTTTAAGTTAGCCTTCAATTACAACTAAATTTAGTTTCATTTTGTCTTTTAGTCTCTTTTATAACAATTATTATATAAATTCTCTTTAATTATTGATTTAAAACAAAGCATATATTTATTATTCTGTGATTTAGTAGAAATAATGTCACAGAATAGAGTCAAACGATGCAAATGATAACTCATATACAGAACAGAACATACATTTGTGTTATATTCGTCCCTTATCTTCAATTCTCATCTCATTTCTCATTTCTGCCATTTTCTCAAATGAAACTAATTTTTATTTTATATAATATATAAATCCAAATGATTTTGTTTTTCTGCTCTAATACTAACTGAATATTTGATATACGGGTAACGAATGATAGGAACGATAGTTATCGAGGCTTTTAAATCATTATTATTGTTATCAAATATATATCACGAATTGGTTTGTAATTTATATAAAAACTTTTACTTCAGATCAGTTTCTACTCATTACTTGTATTTTTTGTGAGTCCAACTCAAACACAGATGATATTCACGAGACCTATACATATGTCTGTATTTTGCTGTCAATATCATAACAAACAGCACAGTATGTATGCATTCAGTGCTCAGTCTATTGTGTATTCACTTAAACTTCGCAAAACATTCTCGACATTCATGTAATCAAAAATAATGATCACATTTTGAGTCATAAATCCTATCCTTAGATAAATTTTTTGCGAGCACTTGTTTATAGAAACATACCGTCCATACAGTGGACCGGTTGTACCTAAACATGACATCCAATGTATTTGCATAACAATTGTATCCAAAATATTGATTTGCTTTACAGTAGATTCAGTTTTCTTAATATTTCCTCAAATTTTGATTCTTAATATCATATAAAGTCAGAGCAGATATTGATTGTATGGCTCACTACTCGATCATCCAATAGAGTGGTCATCCAATAAAGTGGTAACTGTGCTCTACATACCATAACATCAAACCATACCTTAATGTCTGCAATAATATGATTAAATCGTTGAAAATGTTTGATATAATGTCATTGAATTTATTAATTTTTTGAATTTATTTCATTTTGAAATCAATTTATTTAAAACATGTTTCGGAAATACTCAACAAATGCTTTATTTTGATATTAAGTTCAATGAAATTGCATTTTATTATAAGTTATTGTTTATAATTATATGCCTTTTGTAACAGTTTTTGTATTATTTCTTTTATTTTGACATTTATTAAACACATTAACGAATGGTTTGCAGAAAAAGCTGATTTCACAAAATAATTGCTTCAAACTTAACAAAAATAAATATATATTTGTTTTTTATTCTTTTTTTGTGTATTTAAGTAAAAAAGTAAAGAATTTGACAGTTTTTTCAGTCTCTAATTCAATATTTCTCAAAAATTTGCGACACTTTTAAAGGTTTGAACAAAAAATCAAAATATGATGAAATCCATTGAATTCTTGGTTTCATTTGAATGTCAAAAATAACAGTAAAAAAGTCTGTTTTGAAGTTTTGATAGATTAGAGCATTTATTATAATTATTTTGATATTTTTTATTCGCTTTTCTTTTTTGAGCTTTCATTTCATTTCATTTGAATTTCAGTGATATTTGAAAAATAATTTATTTTATATACTTTTTATTTTTATACTATTATTTAAGGGATATTTCTTTAAAATTATAAAAAACAACATTTTTGAGGATTATTTTCAATATTGTATTGGATTTTTGTTGCATTTCCTAATCTGAAGGAAACAAATGAATTGACATGGATTACAATATTTCTATACACTATCAACACTTACTTTACATTTCTAAACACAAATCAATATTTCGTTTGATATAACTTATTGAAAGAATATCACATTTGTATGGTTTGGATCTCAGATTCACTTTTATATAAGATTTTATTTAAATATTATTTTTATATAAATCTAAATCTATTGACTGATTTGTTATCGCATGAGAGAATCAAAACTAAAAATACATTTTTGAATGAAATTCAAACTCACAGTCAGTTGAAAATACATTTTTATCACTGCTCTTGAAATTTGTTTTAACGAAACAAATATTTATTAAGTTTTGGGTTTTTAGATCATTTTTGTGCATATTTTCTAATTATAATTTCATTTTGATTTATAGACTTTAAGACTATTCAACTGAAAAATGTAAAATATCTAAAATTAAGACAATTTTAATTTTCTTCACTTTTATAAGTTATGACTTTTATTGTTTGGTGCGAAAAGTGGTCATTAATTTTCCATTAATTCCTATGAAAACCTATTGTTATGTTTTCCCAAATTTTCATTTCCTTTAAACATGAAATCAAGAAATATATTACAAATGATTTTTGGATCAAATAAATAGAGTCCACAACTTATGTCTATAAAGAGTCAATCGGAAGATGTTTTGGGTTTTTGATTTGGATCTGAATTGTGTGTTAAGAACAGCACAAATGATGCAAAGAAAGGGAAAGTCTATTTCACTTCTTTGTTGGACTGATTTTATTTAGCTTTTTATGATTAGTCGTTGATATATTCAAAGCAAAGAACATTTATTTTCAAACATTTTTATAACATTTATTTGGTTTCTATTTTAAGCCTTTCCTCTCATTCCTCCACAACTACTTCAAACCTCTTCTTAAACAATATCTTTTGTTTATTTTTATGTTTTATATTTTAATTTTTTCGCTCATGTCATCAATTTTTCGTCTTTTTCTTCACATTTTCTAATCTAATCTTAGTTTAAATTTTTTAAAACGTTTTCCTATTTTTAAAAAGCATTTTATTATACACTTTAGAATTTGGTGTTTCAGTTGAAGACATTATAAATTCAAACAACTTTTTCATTCATTGTCTCTTTTGTATCCATTTTTGTTATACATTTATAGTGCAAATAATAATTAATTAAAAGAGTTTTTGCAATGAATTCAAAGGCTATTCTTTTAGTTTTAATGATCTATATCTGATTCGTGTCATTAAATGATGAAAAACATTATAATAAATAGACTTTTCTACTAATTATTAGTTATATGGTTTTGGTTCAAACAAAACGATACGCCCTTTGAAACAAACGTTTATTTGTTCAATATTTTTAATGTTCACAACATTTTGATATGAAATTAATGACAATTAATATATAGTCAAATAATTAAGCAAAAAAATTCAATTATTTTTTCATTTCGGGAGCAAAATGTTTGCCTTCCCCTCACTGACCGTTACTGTCAAATGTGAATTCGTTCTCATTTTATATAACAATTATATCTTTGAAATCTCACTGAACGACAGTTTTTCCTGATTTGCAATTTTTGTAACAATTACTTGCATTTAAGCCAAAACAATAATGAATATAAAGTTTGTCTTAAAAAATGTCTTACTTTTGAAATTCTTTATTTTTATTGAAAAATTTTATTTGTTTTTTGAAATTTTCAGATTGTCTTTAAATGTTATATTCAAACAACCATTAATGCAATGATGTCTTAGGCCTTCAATGGACTACATATACATCGCATCAATAATTTACTCTATTTTTCAAATCACTATATTTTTGTCATTTTATTCTTCAGTTCCTGTTTTTGCTTTGCTATGCCTTTCCTCCATTTGCACTAAAAGTGAATGTTTTATGAATTTGATTTCATATTTATTTTGAAAATTCTCTTCACATCCATTCAATGCATTTACAGATCAAAACCTAAGGGTTTTTACATTTTCTAGTCTTCACATCCAATCAAAATTGTTATGCATTTATCGCATTCACATAACTATAATATTATGACATATTTTCTCATATCTTATATAAAATTCTTTTGATTTTTCTCTTTCGACAAATAATATATTGGATATATCTTTCGATTTGACTAACATTTGATTAATTTTTAAATATTGTTCTCAAAAATGGTTTTAACAAAACATAAATTTTTGTCGCTTTATATATAAAGTCGTTGTTCTTAACAATAAATTGAACAAAAAATACAAAAAATATTTTTTTGATTTTATGTTTATTATTGGTTAAAATTTGATGCGATTCTGACATTCGGTTGCATTTAATAGCACTTAAAATGTCAGTCCTTTGTGAGCCAAACCCTCCCGTCCCTTAGCTTTGAGCACAAACACACAAATTGTATGGTTTAGTCAAATAGAGATAAAATATTTTTGATATACAATATTATATATACTTTGCCTTTCATTAAGTCTTTATATAATGTTTTGCTTAATCTTTATTCTTAAATGATTTATAAATGTTATTATATTGTATAAGTGTTTGCATTACTATTAGTATAGCATCTCTGATGTCATTGAACAATAAATTTCATATTTTCAAAATATATCGATTCTATTCCGGGTTTTTCTGATGTGATTAAACAATATATTATTTCAAACATTCATTCATATATTTCTCTGTAATTCAAATCTCATAAAACCATCAATTTTTCAATATTTATTGACATAATTTCATACATCCATTAGTCATAAAATAATGTTATATTTCTTTCCATTTGAATACAATTTTTTCCCATTTTATAATCGTTTACGAAATTGTTTTCTCAAAATTTGCCCGAAATATAAATATTATATTTCAATATATTTCTGAAATCCAATCAAATTCATATATTTTTACATATATTAATGTTTTGAAATCTTTTTCTGAAAAACCTTTTTTTTGAGAATAAATTCATTGATTTTTAATATCGTTTGAATAACGGAAAACAAATGAGTTTTTGTGTAAAGTATTGTTTCATTACATGAAAATCGATTGAATGGATCAGGGCTGGCCATGAAACCAAAAGGGGGCAAAGATAGAGACTTTATTTATTGTAATAACCCTTCGAAGGGGGATATTTATCAACAAAAACTAGTACTTTTTTGTGCCCCTTTTGAGTATTTATATATTTGTGTTGAATTCATCCCTTTATTAAAATATGTTACTTTTGTTGTGAATTTTTTTAAGCTTTACTCAAAAGTTGAAAAGTGATTATAAATGAAGTTCTGCAGTGGTTTCCTGAGTGGTTTCCTCGACAGCCCAGGAATGGATGAAAGAAAAGAATTTGCGATAATATATTCAAATTGAATGTGAGTTGAGTTGAGTAGAGTTGAGGCGCTTTGCAATTAATTGTTAGATTTGAGTTCACTCTTCTCTACATATTTTTTAGATATAACTATTTATGAGTCCGTAGTCATTGGTTTCTATGGAGAAACGCATTGATAATGAGGTGCGCATACATTGCACGAATAACTCCTTTTATTTTAAAATATATTTCTTAATAAAATTGAAAACTCAAATAAAAAGTAAAATGAAATTGAAATATAAAAATCTGAAAAACGTATGCTATATATATATGAAGACAAATAACCTTTTTTTCAATCAATCTTTATTAACATAAAGAAAATATGTTTTCATTTCATAATAACATGTTATAGAGATTTGTTGTTTCATTCAAATTATTATAATCGCAAATATCACACAAAATAGTTGTTTGAATTGAATTTATTTGACAATTATTTGTTGCGAAATATTATAAATCGATAGATATTTAATATAACAAAAAACATTTGTTACGAATTTCTCTATATTTATGGTTTATTTGCATCAAAACATTTGACAAAAAACATTCATCTCTTTCACTCCTTATGTCATAAAATAATTTTATAAATTTATTTGCATTTTTGAATTAAAGTAAAATGACTTAACTGTAAAAATGTGTGTTATATTAATAAAAATGTTGTCGTTTTCTTCACTTTTTTCAAATGCATCTCAAGATTCAAGACTCATATCCCGAAACAAAACAAAAAATTGTTTTTAATGATCCTTAGAATCAATTAATTTTAAAGAGAAAAATAAAATTCAATTTCAATGCTTTACATGAGATGAAGAACTGTTAATATTATTCATTTTGATGACCGAATCGGTGCTAAGATTTATGATATATTTTTATGATATACTGAACACTGGATTTGTATTTTGCGTTCATTACTCCTTACAAAAAAAGATTCTGAACCTATCGATCGATATTAAAACAATTTCATGAACTCTATGAATGCTGACAATGAATATCAAAGAGAAAGGGGTAGTCATGAGAATGAAAGGGATATCTGAGGATATAAATCCTTTAGTGTTTTTTCTCATAATTTTAAGTGTTTTATGAAATATATTCAAAACACTTCAATTTTGAAGAAAACATTTGAAAATTTGTCGAAACAAACACTTATTGCAAATGCATTTTACATTTGCAAATCTTTTTATTAGACATTGAATTATAGATTGAATTATAGATTGTATTATGGATTGAATTATAGAATATTGACATTCAATAAATATATTATATTTTTAAACTTCAATTCAAAACTACATTCATTTACGAAATCCATTTCCTGTATTTAAACGAAATAGAGTCAAATAATGTCTTTGTAGTGAATTCACTGAATTGTAAATTGATTACAATTCAGTCAACAGGTATTTGGAAAATGTTTTCTCAAATTCAAATTACAAATTCAAACATCTTTTTTGAATAAATAGTTTTTTTTATTACTTTCAATGCTTTTAAACCAAATTTCAATTAGCTTTGAATGTGTTGGTTATGACTCCTATAGTCATATAAAAGCTATGTCTTGCCATCCCTTCTGTATTACAACTCTTATTATCTCATTAAATGTGTTTCATATCTTAAACTGTAATTCAGTCCGACTTTTATATCACAATAATTATGATTAGACACCAAATGAATGAAACATTTGAATGAAGAGTCAGTGTTGTTAAGACCAGAGGATTTGTGCCAAAATGGTTGTGTTCACTAATATTCAGTCCATGAAATTGAAACTCAATTTAATGCAAAACATGAAAATAATTCTTATTTTTGCCTTTCATTCATTTTAATCATATTTTTCTCTTAAAGAGTGATTACTAATCGTCAAAACTATTGGCTGTTATTCACAAATGAGAATATATAATGAATTCACATATTTTTATTCAAATTAATGTATTCCCAAAACATTCATTTGCAATGAATAATATATTTTGTGCTCATTTTGAGTAATGTTTTCTTAATGATATTATTAGCACTAAATTGTATGAAAATATCATCGATAGGTATGGTATGGGATGTATGGTTTGTTGACGAATGGTTCACACTTTGCTCGATATAAAGCTGTAGTTTTAAACACAAATTAATTGTCATATCTTTTACAAAAAGACATGAATTTAATGAAGTTTTCGATCGAAATATAAACCAAATTTTATGCCAATAATTCACATGTCATACATGTGTGCTCGAAGTCTGTCAATGGCTCTGGTCATATACCAGGGACATTTCAAAACGGAATGGTAATTATTTTGAATATGTTGATGAGTTTGCAGCAAAATTCTATCCATACCGAGAGTTCGTATAGAAATACAGTACACGAATAAAAATTTAATTAAGAAAATCGATTTTGGCATTGCATACCTGGCCAATGGCCATGGTCTATGACCTGAGTCGCCGTCATCTCCAAAGCCTTCTTCATTGGTCTATTATTTAGGATAAAATCATTTTTTGTAAGTTATGTAATGTTTTGAAGCATTCAAAGTGTTGTCATTATATGGATCTCACAGTAATAATAACACTTCATAACATGTTTTAATATTTTCTGAACTCTATATTTAAAAGCCGTAATGATTTTTGTGATGCTTTTGTGATTCAATTTCATAACAAATATTATTTTGTATTATTTTTTATACATTTCTATTATAAATATTAGTCGTCCCACGGGTTATGGATTCCGTGCTTTGAATTTTGAATTTTCTATTCATTTCTGCATTTCTTTTGAGCGCTTTCTATAGGTGTATGAGTTGTATGTGTTTTGATGTTTGCATTTAGCAAACTATAGACCAAATAACTAATAATGATATCTATTTCAATATAAGGTTTATGACTATTATTTTTTACTGAATAATACATCAAATGAATGACAAAATATATTAAAATCATGTTTTTGTCATCAAATGAGATGACATGTCTTGTGCTCGTGATTCCCAGCTCTTCTTCAACAGCAAACAAAACAGTTTTGAAAATTTGAATTCAAATTCAATTTTCTTTTATAATGATTTTTCTGGCATTTACTTAAAGCGCGAATAAATTATTTTGGTATAAAAATGTTATCTAAATATCCATTGCTTTAAATATTTGTTTATCATTCAATGATTTCCTTTTCTATTGATTTCAAACACTTTTAACTTCATTCAAAAACACATTTTTGTTTGTTTTTCATCAAATCATATATTCTTTGTCAAATGCTATAATAAAAAGCATTTTGTATTACATCTAAAGAATAAACATTTCAAATAAAAACTTCGTTTTGAAAACAATAAATCCTTGAACTCGTGTTTGTCTTAATTTCAATTTTAGCTCAAAATCTATGTTTGGAAACAAATAAAATATATTTGAATCTATCGTCAGTTCGTCTGAAATAAGTTTATATTTAAATAGATTTCGTTATAATTCAAAGCAATGATAAGCAATAAAGTCATAATTAATTGTACTTTTGTTAGAATTATGTCTCAAAACAGCAATTTTGAAAAATAAAATCAAATTTATTGGCTTTAATGACAATGTTATTCACTGTTTGGGAATTAAATGTATTCCTCAATCCTATAGTTATTCAGTTTTTAATCGAGTCGTGAAATACAAGCGTAATATCAGTTGAAAGGTTTGCCTACATTTGAAAGTAATATATGTTTTGTCACTTAATTATAATTGATTTTACAATTGAGTTGAAATTTATTGTATTTTTTTATTGAAACTCAAACATCAAAATGTTTTTCTATTGTAATAATGTTGAGAAAACTGTAATATTTGATTGAAATAATGATTAAACGCTTATAATAGCCGTGAAGATTGAAATATTATATTATGTAATCATTTCTCAGATATAATAATATTAGAATTCATTATATGTTTGCCATTGTATATTGCGGGCACTGTATGTCAGGTAGAGATAAAGGTTATATACAGCAATTGTGCCAAAAATGTTTCATTTTTCATATAAGACAATATTTAAGTTTATTTATTCAGTTAGAGATAATGCTTAGTGAGAGCACAGTTAGCAAAATTCACTGTTGATTCCAATGTTAATAAATGACTGATATTTGCAACCTTTGCATAAGTTTTATGGATTGGGAGAGAGAGAGAGAGAGAGAGAGAGAGAGAGAGAGA
>JAQIXR010000939.1:0-17234 GCA_034700825.1 Quadroppia sp. Gr-Ori-00064
AGAGAATAATTGTGACATTCATTTAGTATTTTATATATATTTTTCTCTCTCTTAATGATTATTATCTATAAATATCTCTCATACCTGACTATACACCTGACTCGCCATCCCCTGTCTCGAACGTTACAGACACACAGTTAGGTGGAACTCATGTGTCCCCCATCTCTCACAGGGAGGGAATTTGTGAGTAAAAAATAGTTACATTATTTTAAGGGGTGTTCGGATTTAATTTATCTCACTTAGAGACAATATATGGCCTTCTATACCCCTGAATCTATGTTAGGCAAACAATCAGGTGCATGTTTATCTGAGAATCAGGGGTATAATTGGCTATTATTTCATAAAACAATCGTTTAATTGATTGAAAACAAAATCATTAATTCAATTAAAGGCCATATTTTCATAAATTTCTCTTTGATGTTATCAACAAATATCTACCCTTTCATAGGGTGTGGAGAAAATAGTTTATCTATTATTGAAAATTATTTTTATATTCAACGAATAAAATATAAATTTATTTTTATATTAAAATAAATGTTAATAAATATATTTATTTGTATTTGTTTTCATTTCATTACATTAAAAACTTTTGATAACATTTAATCTTAAAATAAAATCAAAGAAAACATTATATTTTAGTTAAAAAAAGGAATAAATAAAAACTTAATTCAATATAATGTGAATAAAAAGATTTTTCCTTTGATTTTAGGTTTATTTGTGTATCAAATTTGGGGCTCATTTTTATAGCCAAACAAAAAAGAAAACATAAAAACAATTTTTCATTCAATTAAATGATAAATATTTTAATAATTAAGATATTATGTGATATTATGTGAAAAATATCATAAAAAAAAACAAAAATTCATTTTATTTAAAATATAAGTCTTTTTCATATATTTATTGTGTTTTTTTTCAAGTAATAAATTAATTTTTTTAAGGCTAATGGTGTGTCGGTTCCCCTCAATATACCAGTGCTATATCAATGTTCCAGATCTACAAACATTGCATCGCATGCCTTATTATCACATCCTATACCTCCCGTGTCTTTACATCAATCCAATCAATTCATATAACAATCGATGCGATCGAAAATTGCATATCAATAGCACTTTGAGGTCAGGCAGGTATGGACAGAGCAATCATTAGGTGTATGAATGATGACTACCATTTGGGCACAACATTTTGATAGGTGTTCTCCACTCAGACAAAGCCCTGAATGAATTGATGAGCGAAAGAACAAAAATTCATTTTGAATGTCAATCACAAATGCAATGATTTTTCAAACGGGAAGTGATGTTCGACTCAAGGAAAGGCATCTCCAAAGAAAGATATCATAACTTTTCCTATTATTGATAATAGCATTGGATTTGCTTTCAAATGAATTTTTTTGTATATCGAAAGCAAACCTAAAAAACAAATAATTATTTTAAAAATTCTTTAGAAAACTTTATACCAACAGAAGAGAGGAAAAAGTCTTTTATTTTATAACTAATAATTAATTTTGAAAAATTAGTTCACAATAAAATCGGGCACTAAATGGATGTGAATTTAGTTTAGGGCACCAGAAATCTATACCTTCCCTAACAGTCTCTGGCAATCGTAAACTCATGATATAATAAGAATAATGTATTTTATATTTATTTGTCTTTAAAACAAAATATAATTTTTATTTTCATTGTTTTTATTGTAAAACAAAAACATTTTTTGGTTTTTGTTTAAAATAAAACATTTTTTATATACAAAATAAAATATATTTTTTTCTTTAAACCGTTTAAAATAAAGTGACTTTGAAACAAAAGAGTCAAAACTGGACAGTCGTATCAAAAGTCATTTACAAATTAATTGTTTTGTAAAAATAGTTTTTCGCTCAATGTTTGCATTGTTTATAAAAATCATATATAAATGAAGTGAATATAGAAAAACAATTAATTAAATTGTGATTCAAATTGACATTCAATTAAACACAGAAAGCAATGACTAATTGATTTCAAACAACCGTTTGCTTTATTTCATAAAACTATTCCTAACCTCAAACTGGACACAGGTATCAATGGAGGGTCTGATGACAAACCAGTCTTCGACTGAACCACAATATATGCTTTACTTCTGGTTTTCATTGAAACAAAAGACAAAAAACAATCAAAATATATGATTAAGTTTTCGGTCAATCAATTCATATTTGATTATTTAAGTCAAAGTAATAACGATTTCATTCAATTGGAAAACATTTTAACTTTTATTATATATGTATTTAATGTAAAACTTTTTACTACTTTTTTATCACAAATAATATTACATATTCTGAACACAGTTTGATTGAGAAGTTTTTTGAACCAATCATTTATTTGAACGAAAAAAAATCAAAATAAAAAATAAGAAATTGTTATTATATTCTCAAAAATTATTTTATTATTTTTCTTTAAACACAATTAATTTTCATTCAAAATTTGATTGATATTTAAACTGAATTTCATTTCTTATTATTTTTCATATGCAGTAAATCATTGTTTAATAGCGTTTTCATCGATTTTCAAACCGATAATGAATTTGAATACAAAACACTAAAATTGTTTATAATTTTTATTTAACAAATAATTAACAGAAAATGTTTTTTTTGCGATAAAATATTTATTAAATAATAATAGAAAAACAAAATCAAATCAAATCACAAAAACCTTAAGAATAGTTCAAAAAACTTGTTTATAAGCCATTGCATATGAATAATGAAATTCAAAATTCAATTTAATAGATAAGAGAAGAAAAAGTTTCGTATAATATGTTATTTAATTAAAAAATATATTCAAAAATAAATAATAATTATATTATTCGTGAATAATGTAAAGAAATGATTAAATAATGATTAGTAAAAATTGAATAAATATTCGCATTTTTTTCGCATTTAAAATAACAAAAATCTTCGTTCAATGAGTTGTAAAACACATGAAAACGCTATTCAAATGTCAAAAGTCTTTCACAAAACAGTTTTTTTCTTGCCTTTCCCTTTGAACAGTCAGTCTCGCAATTATCTAATAATCAAAATATATATTATTTATTATACAACGAAAAGAACGAAAAATTATTTATTTATTTATTTCAAATTGATTTAATCGTAAGAAAAGTCAAAATTAAAAAAAGAAAATAAAAAAAGTTTTCAAACATTTGAATGCCTTTTGTATACAAATGAATGGGAAAAAAAAGAGTCAAATAAAAGGAGGAAAACGTTTGTTAACTCTATCTCTTGAATGGAGAAAAACAGAGCGTTTGTCAGAAGACATGCAAAAAAGTTATTTACGACCAGATGTGGCCCTCAAGGGGTTTGAGAGAGAAAAAAAAACTCAAAAACATTTTATTATACTTCATATGCCTTTTTTGGAGCAAATGTTTTCTCTATCGAATCGCTTCGATTCTCATATACAAGGGTTATATATAAAAATGCTGTTCATTCGCACCGTTAGCTCATTCTCCAGATTATAATAATCATAATATAGTGTATGAAGAGGTCAGACACTCAACCGAATGGCATAATAGCAGCAAATTTATAGCTTATATAATAATAATATAATAATCATTTCTATCTCCCATTCTCTCTCCCATACTCTCCATCTCATTCTCTCTCACATTCACTTTCAATACCCCATAACTGCAATCTCAAACTCTCAGTGCACTAACACTTTATAGTGTGTGTGTATTTTTGACAATCTGTGCCCACTAAACAATAGCCCCCAACTCTTTCTCCCAGTGCTATCACAATGGTATGCAATTTTCGTTGATATAACTGTTGGTGTGCTCTCAATGTGTGTCCGAATTGGCGATGATTTTCTATTTGTTTTTATAATGCAATTTATTTTATAGTCTTATTATTACTCATACTTTCCATTATTTTTTTTTGTGGAGTTTTTTTTGTCAGTGTTTCCACTCTATTATTGGTCTCAACACTAAGGCTATAATCGGTTACATTATGTGAGTCTTCATAAGAAACAAAAAAAAATATTTTTATTTTTTCATTTTTCTCGTCAATTATACTTCTTTACAAACGGAAGAAATTATTATTTTGTTTAAAAATACTGTTTTTCGTATATTTTTTTTTGAATATATAATTCAATAAAAAAATTGTTTCACTTTTTTGTTTTTAGTGTTTTATGTTTCGAGAAATTAGTGTAAGTTTTGTCTTAAACACTATATATGCGAATGAAAACCAAAATATAGTTTTAAACACATATTCACACCTATGAAGAAAAAGATAGGCTTTTGCTTTGTATTGTCTTTACTTTATTTAAATTTTTGTGAGAAAATTATGTAATTTATGGTTCAAATTGTCAATAATTGTGAAGAAATATTTAAAATTCAAATTCAAAAAATTATATCTAATTATAAGATATTTTAACATAACTTTCAATTCATGCAAACATTTAATTCAACTAAAGTTTAAATGTTTTTTTCTCTCTTTCTTTCACTTCTAAAGATATGTTTCACTTTTTGTGGCTTTTTTTGAAAAAAATTATTTGCTTCAAAAGAGATAATTATATTTTTCTTAATATATTTTTTATTTATTAGTTTTAATAATAATAAAAATTGTTTGACTTTTAAATAAATTCAAGACAAATGATAATATATTATCAGAGAGAATGTATGCAAAATATTGTATGAAATAATTCTTACATTCAATTAAGTAAAAAAGTTTTTCTCATAAATTAATTGCAAACAAACTATTGAAAAATGAAACAGAATTTATAGTTTCGTTAAAATTATTAACAATTTCTTTATGTTTATGTCTTTTGAATTCATTCACTTCTTTGAACAAAAAAAATTAATTGCAGTCAAAAATACTGTATTTAAATACAGATCAAAAAAAATTTTCAATTGCAATAAATTTAAATATTTGTCAAAAAATTATAATAAAATGAAAAAAGTTTTTAATTCATATAAAGTAATTATATATTTTTTTTAAAAAAATATCTAAAATTTGAACGAAAAAAACCTATTTTCCTATTCAATGATTTCCTTAATAATAATTACAAATAAATATTGAATTAAAAACAAATTTTAATATATTTTCTCTTTTTATATTCATAAAAAAAACTTTGCTTCAGTTCCAAAGGAAAGGCACATATTTTTCTAATAAAACTTTTGCACTAAAAACAATTATCTTTTGTTAAACACAATTACGATATTGTTTTTGAACGTCTTTTAAGTGAAAAAAAAGTAAATTAAAATATATTTTTTTCTTCGAGAAAATACAATATATAAAAACTCAACAAAAGTGCGATATTTTCAAAAGTTTCGCACCGATAGTCGGCATAAATGTATTGCATAACTACCTTTCCTTTTGCTATAAAACAAGCACAGAATATATGATAACAACAACAAAAACAACTGTAATAACAATAAAGACTTGTTTTCTTTTATTTTAAAAAATATAAATACTTTTGTTTAGACTATAACAACACAAAAGACAACAACAAATGAATATAATTATTATTTATTTGATAAAAGATTAATAAAAAAATAGTTTTGATTTTTATTTATTTGTTTTTTTTGAGAGAAAGAGAAATGCCTTTTGATATATACACTTGAATTGCAGGAGAAAGAGATTTATAGCCCCTTATTATCACTGATTATAATATAATTAGAAAATAATTTTCTTCAGAACTGTATTTAAAAGACAAAATTAAGTTATTATTCAAATACGAAATCAATTTCTCAATTGACAAATAAAATGCAAATATTTGTCTAATAATAGACTTTATGTATTATTTTCAAAAACTATATTCTGTTTGAATAATAATCAGAAACAAAAATAAAAATAAAGTAATTTTTGGCAAATTTTCCGGAAAATTGAATAAAAGGCACAACGAATTGAATTCAAGTTTGCGTTAAAACATAGAATGCATTAAAACTCGTAATTATATATGAAATTAAAAATTATTTAAATTTTTTAATACTTAAGCAAATGAATGCTCTTTTTGTTGTAATACTGTTCCCAACATTACCTCTAATTTTGGAAAACCTTTTTATTATTATTTGTTATAATTCAAGAGCACATGTAGTGTAACAGTTGGCCAGGGATCACATGAGAACACATATAACTCTTCTTTATATCATAAAACGTTTGCCAAAACTCTATTGTAATTGTATTTCCTTGAAATTTATGCTAAAATATGATTGAAATGAACGCAAAAAATAGTGTTTAGTTTACTTTTGTTCAACTGATATGCATTTTACGACTAATACTGTATACCATTCCTTTATATCACTATCATATCATACCATACCATTCCCCTCTCAGAGCACTCAATGCAAACATACCGTACATCAGATGGAGAACACATACTAACCATTTTTATAACCCTTTCCCGAATGTGATATAACTGTAAAGAATATTATTAAATATTATACACAGAAAAAAGTTATAGAGAAGAGAGAGTGAGTGGAAGTATAGGAAGAGAAGAGAGAATATCAAACATATAAAGAAAATTTATATCCATGTCATTCATGTCAAATGACTCGACTGTGTGTTTGGCGTATAATCGCATAAATTGTTATATAAAACACAATTACTTTTGAATTTAATTTTGAATATTTTCTTCTCTCTCTTCGACGCCAATAAAATATAATGGGTTTTGTGTTAAGCCCTTCCGTTGGTATTAATAAATAAAGTAGTTATGTATATGTGTGTGGGTATGTGCAAGGTCATGTCAGAATAGTGTAATGTTCTGCCCCTTAAGGGTGGTGTCAGGAATTTTACAAAAAATATTCTGTATATATTAGGCATACTTTTTAAGAATTTAAGTACATTTTCTGCAATAAAAGTAAATTATTATTCTTCATGTATTACTTGAATTGACATTGTTCATTAACACCCTTGCTCATTCCAACCATACATTGAAAACAATTGGTGTGACTCTTCTATTGTGTTTGAATCAAATAATATATATTTAGTTAAAAACATTCATAACATTCAAAACACACAAAATAACATACAGTAAACCATTGCATACGAACTGTGCTGTCGTATAAGCCATAAGAGTTATGGGCACAAGAATATCGAGATTTCCCAAAAGCACTCAATAGTTATATTCTGTGTGTATTAGTGTTTGAATGTATTTACAGTTAAAAACATAGGTTTTTGGGGCTAAAAATTCACTGCAAAACACTGTTTAATATCTTCAGCGAATATGAGATTTTCTACGGTTTAAACATTTCATTCAAAGGGGCATTAATTTATTGGGCTCTAAAAGTTGCCAACTCAAATCTCAAGTGTTTCCCCCCCTTTCAAAACACATATACATAATGCAAGCCTTCATATAAACTATTCGACCGAACCGTTTATACCCCTCACGAACACATACAGAGAGAGAAAGTGCACCGATATGTCAATGTGTGCACTGTATGGGGACTTGTATTTCATTTCGCACTTTTCGCTATCAATTGCAACGAATGTGTTTTAATACCTCATTTCGTATGCAAAAGACTGGACCATAAGATTAGGGCTGTGTTTGTGTTTGAGCGCACATTTCACTACTACTTGTGCTCTCGCTCTTCAAATGCTATGCAAAAGAGTTTTTTCTTTCATTCAATCATCTCTTTTGCAGATGAAATGAAAGAGAGATTTGCACTAAAAGTACATAAAAATTCACTACTTTTTCCGAGAATCAGTTGCGGAAAAATCACATAATTTTTGCCTAAACTTTCACTCTTTTATTGATATATGTTTTTTTGTGGCAATTCTTAAGGCTTTTGAGGAAATAGTTGAAATGAAATGAAAGACAACGAATGAAAAGACGATTAATACTGAAGAATAGCATTCAATGTATACAACAAAATACAATTAAATGAAGTCTTTATTAATTAAATTGTTTTTACATTACTTTAGATATGATTTTCATTCATAAATAATAGCAATAATTGAATACAAAGTAATTTTTTAAATAAGTTTTCGTTAAAAAAAATTTTTTGATTTTTTTATACAATAATTATGTTTTGATTATAAAAGTAGACATTATTTGAAGATATGATTGAAATGAAGAGATTATGTAATGTAAGACACAATTGAATTAATACCAATATTGTGATTCATCCCTTTCTTCATCCGATTCTTCAACCGATTCTTCAACCGATTCTTCAACCGATTCATTGATCGGATTGTATTTCAATGTCCATGAATGGGTGTTCCCATCCCTGGCCATCGCAATGATACCATAGCTCATATCGTCCAACAGTTGCAGTAATGTGTGCGCGGCTATTACTACCTGAGTTGTCTCATTTGAAAGGACAGTCACTGACTTCCTATAATTGCTGCCATACATTGTCTTCAGTTCTCTTCTTAAGAGGTCTGTCACTCTCTGGACACATGCTATATAACATGAACCACTTTCACACTCCCTGACAATAACGATGGTCATACTTGTGCCGGATATGGATGTATTGGACACCAAATGTAGTGATAGTTGTCTTCAATGAGTGGTCTTTTGGGAGACAATCGATGTTTGAATGATTTATTAAAAGCAAAACTAATGTTATTATGGATTCAAACACTAAATAGACTACAAATGACTAGAGTTGTCATACACTTGACATAGACTAGAGATCGCAATTTGGCCAAAGATGAGTCCCGTTGACGTGAACGGGACCGGATTGTGCTCTCTATCAGACTATTGAATATCAATGACTACATAAGTGGACCGGAAGTGTCGGTGAGTACTATAAAGAGTTCAAAGTTCAAACTTTGAACTATAAACAAGCATTTGCTTAAGTAATGCTTTAACACAAACTCTATTAACCAATGAGATTATAGCGTTTTAGGTCTGAATGTCATCTATAATATCAATACATTAAATGCAATTCAAATCAATTGTTTATAATCAAAATCAATAAATAATGTCTTTAAGTACAGTCAATCTAACGGTGCTTTTGATTATTTTTAGATTAACTTAATCGAAGGACAGCAACAAATGTGATACCCATTTGCGTAAGCATTTGTAGCCATAACCAGCACTTGTAGATAATGTAAACAGAATTGCATACAATATATAAATAGAGCAAAACTGCATATCATATGACCATTGCATTGACATTCCTTATGAAAGCTATTCAACAGTTTATTATTCTTTTGTTATTATTATATATTCTTTATATACAAAAATACATATAAAATACATAAAACATTTGTCTGTTATTCAAAACTTTGAAACAAAAAAACTGAAACCAAATTTCAATCACTCTTTTTGTTCTCAAATGAAAACTGTTATTTGAGTTGAGATTCACTTGTTTTTTTGTGATCATATCAATGAATGGCATTAAAAATGTTTTAATGATATTGAATATCAAAATATAATAAATATATAACTGTTTCACAAAAACATATCATTTATATCAATAGGTTTTCAATGAAAAAAACTTTTCATATACTTTTCACATGCTTTCCATTTATTAGAATAATTATTGAATACAAAAATCATATAAAATAAGACAAAATAATTGATTTTAAATTCATTACAAATCAATGAAAACAACTGTTAATACAATTTATAAGTTTTTTGTTAAACATTGAAAAGTAATTCAATCCATAATTTGTTGATATTTTTTATATAATTTAAATAATGTTAAGAATTAGAGTCAAAATGACCAATGAATTGATGTCATCCTTTTGGACACCATTTGACACTATTTTTATGTTTTCAATTATATATTTATTCTTAAGAATAGAGTTAAACAAAAATATGTTTTATGTGTTATATGTTTTCATTGATTAGATTTATAACAAAAATTGTAATCAAAATTCAAATGAATATTTTAAGAAAAGTATTTGTTTTGTATTATGTGCTAAATATTAGGTTTTTTCTTACAATTGTTTGAAACAATTTTGTGTTCATTTAAATTATTGTCTATTTTTTATATAAAATATTATTTGAAATATATTTCATCTAATATTTCAACCTAGGTTATACAAAGTTCTCCATGAGAGCTATTCAACCGTTTATTAATGCATTGTTTGTATATTATATACAAATAAATTACATATAAAACACATAAAACTTTTTGTTTGTTATTCAAAAAATAATAATAAAATATATTTAAAATGAAAAATTGAATCCAAATTTCAATCTCTCTTTTGTTTGCTTTCAAATGAAAGGACTGTTATTTGGATTCAGATTCACTTGTTTTTTGTGATGCTATGAATGAATGGCATTAAAAAGTGTTTTTTTTGTTTTATTTTTCTCAATGCTATTGAAAATTGAAATATAATATAATATTAATAATAATAGTTATATATTATAAACAAAACCTTTGTATAAAAAAAAGTTTATAACTCTTTATAAAACTATTCACAAATATTTGTTTAACATTTTTATTATTAATAATTATGATATTTTTAGTACTCTTTTTGTAATCAAAAAATATATATTAGATTTTACATTATATTCAGACAATTATTGTTCGCATTCTTCATAGGGTTTCGCCAAACATGAATCAAATGAGAGAAAGATATAAATACACAGACATTGAGTTTGGGCTTTCATTGCCATATAATTGGGTAATGCAGTGAAGACTGCTTTCAAGTTATTAAAACAAGTTTTTTATGTCTTTTAATATAACTGTACTTTGAATACAATATTAATATTTCGTTTTGTTATTGTTTGCAATAGTTTTTCTTTAATCAAATTTCAGCTCAAATTAAATGTTATAATGGATTCAAAATCAAAGGCAAAGCCAAACAAAAGAGCATTTTATTTATCAGTATTTAATTGAAAATGTTTTCATAAATAACATTAAATATGAATAAAAGTCTAGTTTTTATGCGCTCTCTATAGATATGGAAAACAGTTTGCATTGAATTGAATGACAATATTTTTTGATATGCATTTTTGCACTTCATTTGATTCACATAAAGAGAGTGTATTTTTATGTAAGGATTGGGTTAAAGTCCGTATCCATGACTTCTCCGAATAAATACCTTTAAAATTTGATATCACATACACTTCAGTCACTCTTCTGTCTGTCATTGAGATAACGAGAGGCGAAGAGGGGTTTCGGGAGAAATATGTTCTGCAAACGAAACAAACGTTTGATTTCCTGTATATTATATACGCATAGCATATATAGTGTCAGAATTAGCCGAGGATTATATGGACTCTGAAAATAGCAAATATGTGTTTGACATCAATTATAACAACACTTACAATACATTGCAATCAAATGATCGCAAAAATCTATTTTTCAAAATCCCTTTAGAAATATAGAGAGTATTTTTGGACAAAAATATATACGAAATATATGTGTATATAAATATGTGACTCATTTTAAATGTCTTTCAATACTTGAAAATGCAATTCAAAAATATTTTGTAATACTGTTTAATCGCATTAATAAATACTGTATTATATAATAGAGTGAAGAGAATTGCACTTAAAATAAATTATCACTCATTAGTGATGTGCCGAAAAGTAAAGTAAAAATTTTCATTTTAATCAATTGTCAAACAGAACTTTGCGTTAGATTTTTGTGTTTATGTTTTCCAATGGCAATGAAATTTTTGCTGTGAATAAAGATTTTTATATATAATTCATTGTAATTCAAACCCAATTTATTCGTTGAAAACTTTTTAGCAAAAGATATATTTATTTTTATTTTTATAGCTATTCATAAAAATTTCTTTAAACAAAATTCTCTGTAATTTATATATTATTTTTGTAGAGATTTTTTTCGTTAATAAATAATTATTTTAATTAACATTTTTAAAGTCAAAATTACTTTCGAAATATTTTTCGTAAATCACTTTTGCATACAATATATACTGTATATAAGATTATAGACATTTCATAGCAAAGTCATAACAATTAATTTCACCCGTTTTAATGTCGGGCCAATAATTCCCTTAATTCCCATTGAAAATTAAGAGCACATTTTTATTGCCCAGCGCTCGCACCATACCATACCAGCGCTCATTCTCTTGTTATGGTCTCCTTAAAAATATTCTCATATATATTCTTATTCTCGAGCACTGAATATGTCTTTAATATCATATGTTCTGATCATTCAATGAAAGAAAATATTTCTCAAAACCTAAATCAATGGCTTAAAAAACAGACGTCTTATGTATTCCTGGAAATGGAGAGAGAATTTGATATGAAATATAAGGGATATATTTATAGGAAAAATAATATTAAATAATTTATTGTCAATAAAGCTATCAAAACAAGTGATCGATTGAGGGGCTATTGAGAGACCATTGAGGGGCTATTTTGAGGCTATTTTGTGCACATTATATATCGAGAGTCACTTCAGTTCTTTCACTCTCTCTAAACACTTATACATAGTATTTAACATCACATCTCTTGTGAAACATATGATAAAACAATGGAATAATTTGTTGCCCCCTTATTCCCTTTTAAGGGTACAGAACATTGAATATAAGATTTTGTATTAAATACTAATATTTGTGAAAATAAAGTAAATTTAAAAATATTTTTATGTTTGTGATGAAAGAGAAATAAATGTTTCAATCGTTTGATTTCATATAAAACTCTCATAAGTATTGCGAAAAACAAAATATTTTATTTCAAATAATGACTGATATTATTATCTGATTCAAAATTCAAGGATTTATTTGCAATACAATCACAAAAAAATATTATAATTACTGTACTTTCAATCATTAGAGTCGTATTCATTCGCATGAAATTCAATCATTTATCAGATTTATTGTTATTATCCTTTGGCTCAGTTATGTTGAAACAACTGTCCCCATGTCTAATAGGGAACAGAATTGTCGAAATTGTTGTCTTCTCAACGAATGAATGTCTTTATCGCGAAAAATAGTTTTTCGCCGAAAATAGATCTCAAAAATTCTTCAATAAATCCTTTGCTCACAAAAATGGGAGAAAAATTTCTCGCAATTCCTGAACAGAAACGTATGGATGGCTTTTCTGGCCTTCAATTTCCTTACAGTGCCTTCACATTTACAAACGACTCATTGTGTTCGTCGTCATTGAAAAACATACTGTGTATACAAACACGAGAATAGAGGAAAGGGTTGTACTGGTGCTATACATGCTTTGACAGCAGCCGGAGATTTGGTTAAATGAAAAAAATTGTATTTTTATTAATAATAATAAAAATATATGTATTTTATGACAAATATGTCTTTCAGGGAATGAAATGCCATTTAATGTCTTGCAATACACTATGTATTGGTGTTGATATGTATTTAAGGGGCGGATAATAAATGGTAATAGATTTTAAAGGCTCAGCACTTCGTTATGTTTTTCCGAGAATAGTCTATCCGAGAGATGTATATCTGGTTGTGTTCTCTGTTGTTCAGCACTTTTTTTTGGGGTCAGTTATCAATGAGGGCTCAAAATTCAATGTTTGTTTGAACACAGACTTCAAACACACGAAGAAAAAAATATAATCAAGTTTTTGAACTCAAAGCCTAATGACAGCTGAAAATGAGATTTCCAGGAATCGGATGGAAAGGGATCAAAAACATAAGCATAGGTTCCGCGCCTGAGCTCCACTTCGCCCCCCCTTTGCATACATATAATACGGTTTTCCCCTTAAAATAAGTATTTGAAAAAACTAATACAGTTATGAAACATGTCTTTCCTATTAGTAAATCAAATTAACATAAAATAAACACATTTTTTTGCAAACAGTGTTTTGTTATATACAGTGAGAGTCAAAACGAGTATAAATTTGTTATAATTTATTATATTTATTGATGAAAAAAATCTTCCCCTGAGTTTGAACTCATTTTTTTTCTCGCTGTTACCCTTTTAAAGGTTTATTCGAGAAAACAAATATTTTATGAATAAATTGTTTCGCAAACTCTGTTAACCCTTTTTTTCTGGTGTTCCTCTTATAGAGTAAACCGATTTTTTCACCTGATTTTAATTGATTGAATGATATGTGTGTTTATATATATATATCCCCCTCCAAAAAAGGGTGGAATACATAGAATATATTTTTGAAACTATAATTAAATTGTGTGAAAAATGACCGATAATTAAATTGCAAACAATATCTCATTTATTACCCGCTTATTAGAAGATCTATTCGTTTGCCAAAGATTTTGGGCAAAAATGCATTATTTTTTTAATTACATATCATTTCTATTATAATATTTAACTGTAATTAATAGTTGTTTTATACTTGAAATTTTAATTATTCTATTAGTCATGAGATCTATAAATACTGTATAAATATTTTTGAGCATTTTTTCTATCGATAAGAGATTTTAATAACGAATGGATTTATTACTCAAATATTTATCCGAAACATATTTTCGACTAAATATAGGATTTCTTTACGGATAAAGTGTTTAAAAAATTAATATCTGTTTCATGTATTTTAATGAAAGGCTCTGTGTTTTAGAAATTCTTCACCATTTTTACCCCTTTTTTGATATGAGAACAACATTTCTGGCGATTATTTTTATGGCTAATAAGTCATAAGCTATTAATATATAACGAATATTATTATTAATAAACATTTCATTTTTACAGTCGTTTTGAGAGATAATTATAATTGATTTGTTGTTAAATTTTTCTCTTGAAATATAAAGCAATTTATATTTTGATATTAAAATTGCTGTAGTTTTTGATTGCCAACAATAATAGATATTTTATATTCAATACTTTATTATTATATTTATTTTTTTTTCAAAAATATAATTTCATTTCATTTCATAACATTGTCTTTAAGTGTTTTATTGAACTCTCGAAACAATACTCTTTTTGGTGTCAAAAATCAAAATAATATTTATTCAAATAATTGATGAGAAATAATATATGTAATAATAAATTCATATAATGTTAAACAAAAACACAAATCTTTTTTATGTTTGACAAAAGTTATTATTTATATTGAAATCATAATAAAAAATATATATAATTTTATTTGTGAATCGCATTCAAAATTACAGTATATTTTTAAACACTGTTTTGTATATACATTTTCAACACTATATACTAAATGCAATCGCAATGAAAACCGTTTTTATTTATTTTGTATCCAAAAGATTGGATTTTTATGATTAAAAAGACCTTGAGTGCATAATATCGTATGGGCTCTAAAGTAAGTGATAATAAAAAAAAGAGAAAAAAATTTAGGGAAGTGTTGGTGAAAGTGAAGAGAGATTCTCAACATTTCTCTTTACGAGAGAAAAAAAATGTGAAATAAATTATATTTGATTTAAACAACAAGAATAAGAAATGTCATATTTATCACATGAATATTCTTCCTATCCTTTGGCCTGTCTTTCCTTTAAACGGATCTTTATATTCGTCCCAAAACTGCAATTAATATATTTTTTCCGTTTTTTTTATTTATTTTATTATTATTTATGAATTCATTATTTGACAAAAAATAGAGAATTTATTTTTATTATTATTCTTATTCTATATAATGGTATTACAAAGTTATATACATTTGCTGTTTGTGTGCATAAAAAAAAGTGGAGAAAGAAATATAAGTAATGTTTCAACACTTATGGGAAACAGAATTTTTTCTTAACCATAACATAAATAACATAAAAAAAGTATATAATCTTAATGTATTTTTTCCGGCGGGTTTCAGGGGGTGTTTTGATTAAATGAAAAACGGCCATCATCGTTATATCCCTGGTTTGTCCCCTGGAATATACAGTGTGCAAATCACACACCAATTTATCCCATGTATTACAGACTCTTTTATACGAAAATTACATTTTATTTTCAAATATATTGTGAGTGAAAAAAAATATATTATTTTTTACTCAAAATTATTCTTATAATACATACACTCTATGGCAAACACACCCTATCTATCAGTGCATTTTTCACGACTATCGGCGAACACACAGAGAGACATACTGTTAGATGCGAGCACATACAGCACATACACTTCCTATGTGTGCTCACGATTTAAGTGATGATGATTTTTTCCGAGAAAAAAAGGGGGAAATACACCCGAAATGCTATAGAGTGGCGAATGATGTGAGATATGACATGTGATAAGAAAGACATAATAATGTATTTGATATTATGTGTGATGTTTTGAGGACTACTCAAAGTGGTTGAGCGCTGTTAGAAAGCACTATAGTGTTAGTGTGTTCTACAGAATCTCTCTCTCCTCTGGAATGAGTCGGTAGAGCACAGGCAGGCGAACAATGTGTATGTTATATAAGAATTGTGTATAACCAAAAAGCTGTGACTCATTGGATAAGCCCTTATAAAGTGTGCTTTTTTATCGGACCAATAATAGCCAATCCTATCACACTCTACCCATTGTATACCACCTTTCCCTTTGATCTCTCTTCAGCACTCGCTCTGGGATTAGAAAATATCATATATTGAATAAAATATATATTTATTTATTGAATAAAAAGTTTTTTATGCAAAAAGTTTTTTTTTCAGTCTTTCTCTTACTTTACTCTTTGTCTTACTTTAGGCGAAGAGTGAGTGAAGAAAAACTTCAAAATTGTTTTTCTCAGAAAATCGGAAACATTTTAAAAAACTTAAGCATAAAAGAAATCTTTCTCTTATTTTTAAATATTTTTTAGTTTTTTATTTTGTTTTTGTTTTTTTGCTGAAGAAGTGATTATTTATTTCTCTCACCTCTTATTGAATATCATTTGAAACGCTATTCGACTCTAAATTAATTTATTATACATTTCTTTCCTATAATTTATTTTCAAATTAATGTCATTTTTATTGTGAACTCAATTATGAGTTTCGTCTCAATGTTTGCCAATATTCAAAATTATATTATTATTTAGTTTTATTAATACAAATAAATCGATAAAATATGTAAAATATATTCTAATTTCAACGAAATTATAATTATTTTCAAATCAAATCCTTTGAGAAGTTTGACATAAATAACAGACTTTTCAAAACCATTTGATAGCAAATAAATTTTAATATTGTTTTCCCGGAAATGATTTTTTGTCAAATATCGAGGACTTAATTAAATGAGAGAATCGTCTAAAAAATATAATAAAATATGTAATCGAAAAATATTTTTCAAAATTAAATTTTAAAATATATTTATATCTCATCTGAGTTTGCATTGAAATCTATGGCCAAATCATACGACAAATCGCACAAAACATTTGTATGACATTTAATGGCTATTTGTTGTGAGGGGTGGAGAATGAGGTCTAACTCATGCCATTCATATCAAGGGTTATGGAGAGAGAATGAGAGAGAGAGAGAGAGAGAGAGAGAGAGAGAGAGAGAGAGAGAGAGAGAGAG
>JAQIXR010000940.1:0-17234 GCA_034700825.1 Quadroppia sp. Gr-Ori-00064
TTTTACAAAAAATAATTTGATTTAAAATTGAGAAAAGGAAAGACATAATAAAACTTGTGATAAAACTCAGGCACACAGAAAAGGGGACATAATTTTGAGTATGAATTGATATGAATAAGAGTTTCTTTGGTGACAAACATAAAGTGTTTGCCACTCAAGTGATAACCAAAAGAATAGAGAATCAAAAAAGAGTATAAAGTTTTCATTGTATTGTTTGACAGAAAAAATTGCATACTTTGTGATCAAATACACAATCATTCAATCATTCAAAACAAATATTGTGAACAAATAGTCTTTCAAACAGTATTTTCTTCTCGTCAGATGAGATCCACTGCTATTAAAGACAATTGTATTTCTGTTTTTTTTGTTCATTCCTTTCACTGTTTTCTTCTTCAACAGCGAAATCGATGGCATATAAAAAGTATTGCCGAAGAGATGCAATCAATTATATAAGAGTTTATTTGATTGTAAAACCTTTTGATCTCAAATATCTTAAATGTGTAGCAAATAAAAGACATTTCACACTTAAAATTAAATTAATTTCACACCAATTCTAGCGAATCAAACGAATGGAAAGGCTTTTAAATAATTAAATAATGTTTGAAAATTTCATTATAAAATATTTTAATAATATTTCATTTTTATTATTGATTCAAATGAAGTGAATCTCTTTGTTATAGAATATTCTTTATATCAATTCAAATGCAATTCAATACTCAGAAAAATAATATAATAATAAGTAGAGAAAAGTTTCAAAATTTTTTATTTCAGTTTCAAAACTATAGTTCTTATGGTTTTTGTAATTCAATAGTCTTTTGAAGCAATAAATAAAGTAAAGAATGTATAGAATATCTGAAAAAAAATTTATTGTTAAAAAAGTTATTTTTGTGCAAAGAATTTATAAGTATTGGTCGAAAACCTATTATATTGATATTTGGTCATCTTTGGTCTCGTACAGGGGTGTTAAGGGGCACATTCGTATGAAATTAATGTTTTTATTAATTTTCCTCTAAAACAAAATAATAACAATTTGTAGTAATTATAATTGTTATCTAAGGGGGAATTTTGGGACAAAATCTATAGAGAATTTTTGATAAATATTAATAAATACTAAAAATTGAGTTTTATTTTCATCAAAACAGAGCCACAAATGCGTTAACCATATAAACAATGACTAAAATACAGACTAACTATTTGTCGCACTCAAGGGATCTCTTATTAGTCATAGTCTTTAATAAAAAAATATATGACAAAAGATAGAAGACAAAATATACAAAAAAAATAGAAGACATTGTTTATATTGTTTGCAATCAATTGCAACACATTTTAGTAAATTATGGACTCATTTGTGACTAACAAAACAAAACTTATTTTTGAATAACTTTCTAATAATAATAAATAATTAATCCGTTGTTTTAAAGCCTTTTATTACTATAGATATTCTCAAGTGATATAAAAAATGAATTTAAGTATATTTTTATATAAAATGTCTCAAAAATATAAAAAAAAATGTTTTATGTAATAAATTCTTTGAAGCGAAAGAATATTCTTTACGTAAGAATTTCAATTTTCACGTTTAAAAAATGATAAAACAATTTAAAAATGAGAATATTTTTGAAATTGTTATCGAAATTTTAAAGTAAAAAATGATTTTATTTACTATTTTTTCTCATAAAAAAATATCGAAAATATGTACAGAATTTCAAAATAAGAGTAAAATTAGATTTTATTCTTATTTCACTTTTATGATATGAAAGGCATTAGGTTTTATTACTACTCTGACTAACTGTCCATTTTTTGCTACAATTCTCACTTTTATTACATATTTTTGTGATAACTCCAGGGCTTAACGGATTGAAAGAGTATTTCCTATATCTCTCACTCTTATGAACAAAACATTTTTTGACTTTAACTTTGACTTTGGTTTCAGTTGTGACCAAACAATACATGAAATCGGTTTAGACTTCACTTCAATTCAAACCACTCTCTCTTTCTCACTCCCATTCCCTCTCTTATAACAAGGAGTGAGTTATTTCTTGAATACAACTTTCCTTTCGATTATTATTTTAAGTGAAAAACAGAAGTCTTTTTCAAAATAATTTCAGTTAAAGTAAAAGACAAAGAAAATTGTTTTCAATGTCTTTCGGCATAATATCAAATGCAACACAAAAAACAGTTGCCATTAATGAGAAAGTCAGGGGCTATAACATGAAGACCCCCTGATATCAATATTTCATATTATAAATACTATTTAATTGTTTGAATAACTTTAATATTAGTCACAATTTAATCAATTCTCAATCAATCACATAATTATGTTATGAAAGATTGTTAATATGAGACTTCCTGTGCCGTCTGATCCCTGGGTTAAGATACCCGGGTTTTAATTAAATAGCGTACGATATATAGTGAGAGAGCTTTAGATGAAGTCATTTTAGGTGTGATTAGAATTACAGACAATAATAAATTCGGCTATAATTGAGACCCTTTCCATTCATCTCCACAACTCTTTTTATTGCCTTTCCTTTCATTTGTCTCTCCTTTGAGTTTTGAGGAACAAAAACATAGATCTCATTATTTCACACAAAAACAATTAATTCATTTAATGCTTAATAAATGAAATAATGTTTTCATTTCAAAGTGAATGCGAAAAAAATATCAAAATTTTCTTTCATAAAAAAGGATTAATTTTTGTCTTTGAATCGGAATAATGAATAAGAACTGCTTCGAGTGTGAAGTAGTGGTCGGGTATTGAAAGTTTAGACAATAATGTTCATCAAATTTTACAGTATTTTTTTAAAAGTATTTCAACGACAAATATATAGAAATTAGTGAATATTTTTATGATTTATTGATTGTTATGTTTTTCAATATTTATAAAAATACACAAAACTTAATATAATGAACAAAAATGCACTTTAAATGCATTTTTAGCAATGATTGAGTGAATGGCAAACCATTTAAGAATACGATTCTCTTTGTCTCGTAAATAAATAAACCACACATTGATTACAAGATATCCAAAACAGAGAAATACAAACGAAATGAAATATCTTTAACTCAGTTTTCAATCAATAAACTGCTATTATTTGTGTCTCAATACAAAAATAATTAATCGATTTTTCGGTGCCTTTCCTTTACATGAGTTCAACATTTCATTCATAATATAAAATAGTGAAACGAAACGAGAGTTCAATAATATATATGTCTTTCGCTTCACTACAGCAACACTCAAATCAATCATAAAGAATATTCTGTAGTTTAATATAGAGAATAAATATATTCTCTTTGTCTGTACAGAGAGTGTATTCGTGGCAACAGTATTGCCGATATATTCCGGAACATTTATATGAGTTTTGCTTATCATTAAATATGTAAATCCTGTCATAGAGTGAAGCAAAAGAGGGTAAGAAATAAATCGATTTTCAAACATAAGTTTTTTTCAGATGAAATATCTCTAAATTTTTTACATTCATTCGTTTTTCGCTTTCAAACCAAATAACTGTTTGTATAAAACATTTTATTTTTAATATTCAAAATAAGCCAAATATAAAAAATGATTATTTTATTGATTAAAGGGGTATTTCAATAAATAAAATAAATTCACTGTTATAACCCCTGACAGTTGTGATGATAAAAGATTCAATTTTGAAAAGTTTTCATAATTTTGAAATGAAAAATGATTTTTAATGTTCTCAAATCATTGCTCAAATTGAATGCATTTAATGGTTTGTCTCATCATTCATATGCTTATGTCATAACACGATTACATTCTTTTCATTACTTCTGTTTTGTCCATATTTTTCAATAATATTAGAAATACAACAATTGTGTTAATGACGACAAATATGGACATAATTTCACATATAATGTGTTCACAAACACTGAATGTAATCGAAATAATGTATTCATTGTTAAATATATTTAATTCTCAAAGTAATTGAATGAATAAATTCTGGCAAAGTTTATGTCGATTATAGTCGAAGACATAAGAATTATTGAATAGTTGTTGTTATTTATAACAAGAGTTAAACGTGTTATACGAGAAGTGTTTGTAATAAATGTGAACAATAGGAATGAAGAGCAAAGACATACTAGAAGTCACTGATCTTATTGGTAGAGACAGAAAGTTTTGTGTCATTCGTGTAATTGTTTAACTAAGACTCGAAACACAAAAACCGGTAATTGACTCGAATTGCCATTAATTCACTGAATTAACGGATCCTTTATTTGACTGTTTCTCTGGTCTAAAGTAAGGCCAGATTAGAGCCAATTATTGATCACAACTAATACTAACAGCAGTTATACAAAGGCTTAGTCTCTTCGCCAGCGCTTTGCCTATGATTATGTGAAAAGCTTTTTGACTAACAATTTGTTAACAAAGAGCACAAGGAGTGGGAAAAGCATTTTTTAACCTAATGGCAACTATTTGTGAAATTCACGGCAATAATAATGTGTTTTTTGTAGTGAAACCAAAAAAAAAACTTTTGAATGAATCGAATGATTATTTTTGTTGTAATTGTTTTTCAACTCATTTCTCAATAATTACAATACTTTTCCTCCAGAAAAAAACACATGTTTTTAAGCGAGAAGTTTTCTCAGGTTTTTCTCATTTCTTAATTTTTTTCTCTGCTTTTCATCAAAAGAGCAAAACATTTAACAACAACTCATTACAAGTTTTAACAGCAATTCATTTCACAAATCGATAGTGGAATTCATTGGTGTTTTTATTCACATTCTCTTCTCATATCATATCAGTTAAAGTACAGAAACTTATATTCAGCGACAAAATTGAGAAAATTATAAATATATTCGTTTTTCAATGCATTAGATTAAGAGTAAATCCATTTTAGTCTATAGTAAAAGAAGTTTTATTGATATAACCGACCGTTTGAATAATTTTTCGCTTCAAATAACACTTTAACCGAAGAATAAGTTTTGGACTAAAGATTACTATAGAAGAAAAAGAGTAAAACATTCAATAGATCTTCTTTAATATCTTGAGCACTGAATCAAGTTTTTTTGCAGTTTATCTTTGAATATATCAATAAATTTGTGACAAAAATGAGATTACTTTTAATCAATTTCATGATTGAATGAAAGCCTAAGATTTTTCCATCGATTGTGATATTTATTCATTAAAATGAAGTCAAAAACAAGAAAATAATAATTATTTATAGATTCATATAATAGTGAGACATACAATATGTCGTCCAAAACTCAGTTCAGACAATACTGTATTCATTAGTCTGTTGTCTGAAATGAAATTCTCTTATATTTAATACATTATTATTAAGTATTTGTTGTATTAATAAATAAAATCCTTTCGAAATATGTCTGAAATGAATGGAAAATCTAATTAAGTTTGACTTCATTTCTAGCATTCATTAGGTTTTGTATAGAGTTTTACACTAAACATCCAGTCCTATAATCACTGTCCGAAGCACTGATAAACAACTGCCCACACGTCTAATGAGTTTGTTTATCAGACATCGGATTGAATATGATTTGAATTTCAACTATAATTATATAACTCTAATGAAAGTGATTTTCAATTAACTATTGATTCAAAAGCAGCAAAAATGTGATTTTTGTGTCATTATTAGACAAAATAATATGACTTGAATTTGAATATCAAATTCAAACCAATTATATTTTAATTATGTTTCACTAATACCCCGATCATTGCATTTAGAGTAAGCGAAAACAAGGAGAGGCCGAATTGGAGGCACTATTATCTGAAGGCGAGGAGAAGTGCGTAAACAAGCCGTGCGTTCAAAGTGAACAGTGCTGTCCCGGAGCTGTTTGCGTCGATGTGGACTTAGACCGCGATAATAGAGGTATTGATTGAGACCTTCTTATTATGTATTCCTATCTCTAGTCATATATATTAAGCGCAAAGAATTTAATCACAAAAATTTAAAACTAATTAAATGAAACCCAATTCTCGTCATCCTTTTTGATGAGTAGTTGTGGTTAACATTAAATCAATTTATTATTATTTAATATAATTAACAAAAATTTTGGTTCTTTTCAAACATAATTCAAATATATTTCAAATAAAAATGAAAAAAAAACATTAATTTTAAGCAAAACAATTCAAATGTAAATTCAATGTAGTTTTTGTGCTATTATTTGTGTTAAATAAAGCGATTGATTTGATTATATCGACTGAAATTCATTAAATAAAAGCATAAGACTTTTTGGTTCACAGAATCATTGATTAGTAATGAACTGAATTCTATTGCAAACAATAGTGAACTTGAAGTTTATATTTGTTATCAATTTTTTCAATCATTTAATGATAACTAATTTCAACTGTTTTTTATTATATAATAAAAATATATGAAATTTGTTCATAAAAACTCATTTCCTATTTATAATGTTATATGTCTTGAGTTATAAGTTATGTCTTCACTAATTTATATGAAATTGATTGAAAATTCTCGTCTTTTGAACAATTTGAACAAGGATAAATAAGTTATGAACACAATAGGATGTTTGCCAATCATTTTCGAGTATTTTTGTTATTTTTCTTTTAATGTATTTTTCATTTGATTGAAAAATATGTCATAAAATATAGTTTATATATTTTGGCGGAAATTGTTTACAAATGAAAAATTTCAATTAATTTCCCTTTTATTCAAACCCAAAGCCGACGAAAATTGTGTTTGAATTTCTAATTAGTTTGTAATCTATTTTCAAACAATTGCTAAAACAAAATATTTTTTGCATTGAATTTTCAAATAGGTTTTCATGTCATATGAATTGTTTTCTTATTATTTTACACTCATATAAGCACTGGAAGGTAAACACTGGGAGTGAAGAATACCATTAGTAGTACTGTATGTCTATTCAAATGTATAGTAATATTCATTTTAATAGATTCTCATTAAGTTATATCACTTTAAAGATAATTATATTTTTATTTCACAATTGTTTTAAACTTTTATAAAAATAAAGAAATAATTTTTAGTAAAACTCTGCGAAAACTTATTATTAATTTTGATTTATTGTTGTGATTCATGTGAAAGGAATTTATCATTGTTTCAAATCTAAGAATTTATTTTCAATTGATATTTAATTTGAGAATAAAATAGAAATTCATTCATTGATCAGTCGTTTTGAAACCAATGTCTTTTAATCGTTATCTCAAGGATTAAGTGAATCAAAGACTTTAACGATTGACTCAAGAATTGAGATCTTCTTAAGAAAACTAATTATTCTCTCAATCATTAAAATTCTCTTATCATAAAAATCAGATTAAGTTCTTCATTAGTTTCGATCATTTCATTCAACGCTTAATATATAAAACGAGATTTTCACCAAAAATACTATTTATAACTATTTTAATACAATTGCTCTTTGATTGGGGTTTGGCATCAGTTGCCGGCACTTGTCTACCAATATATGGCGTCAATGAGGGGGAGTCGTGTCAGGACGACGACGATTGCGAACCAGGCCTCAGATGTCTCGACAATCAATCTATTATGACATCAAGACATAGACAGCGAACATGTCAGCCCCCGGGCAGGGATATGATGAAGAAACAGTATAGTGAGTGAAGAGCGCCTTTACTTTAGTGCTGAACTCATCATTAATTTCATTGATCTCTGTCTCAAATCAGATGACGAATGTGTGACGAGTAGTGAATGCGATGCCAGTCATGGCCTGTGCTGTCAAGTAGTAAAGCGCCACCGAATGGCTCCCCGAAAGCTATGTTATTACTTCTCGGACCCGAAGAGCTGTATTGGTTCAGTGGACGTGACGTTCGCCAAACCCAGTCCTGTCTCGTCCTATGGCTATAGTAATAAACTATTCAAAGCCAGAATCGGATAAATATATGGAAGAAAAACATTATTTTATAACTAAAACAAATCATAAATAATATTATATATGAAATGAAACTCAAATTAATTGAAAAAAATTCTAAAAAAACTTTCATTATTTTGTCAAACGTCTCGGAAAACAAAAATCGTCTTTAATTTAATTTTAATTTTTGTCTACAAATTACAGAAAAATATTATCTAATTCTATAATATTCTTCTCATTCAAACATATGTTATAAATAAACACAAATATAATCATTATTTATATAAATGTTTTCAAATCATATGTTATTCAATGAGAGAAAAAATATGTTTAAATATATATTTAAAAACTAATTGTTGTTAAAATGTTTTACTATTATTTTGTAAAATTAAATGTCTCTGAAATTTACAAAACAATTACAAAATTAAATATTGTTTTGAATACTATTTGTCTCTTATTTCACAAATGGTGTCATAAAAAGTCATGATTTGAAACACAAAAAAAATATTAAATAATTTTCAATTTATTATTATTTTAAACAAAAACAAAATCAAACAAAAAATTTCTTTTGATAAAGAGTTCGCTTTTTATTTTTTAACACATCTGAAGGGAAAAAATAAAAATAAAAACACCTTTTAATAAGTGGTTAACAATTTTGAAAACAATTTTTTTGATGACATAATTGACATTAAATACCAAAAATGGTTAAAACTAAAGACAAGAGAAAAATACTTTTAATTCTTATTAGGAATCAATTCATTCATTCATTGGTTGCCAGTTTTGAAGACATTCATTGCTTAGAGAAGAACTCTTTACTGCCTTTCGAGTCGGGTTTAATGGTGTCGGCGCCAGGTTTCCAACCGGCCGGACAGACCTCGCCGTGAACGTCCTGTCCATTTAAACATGCATTTAATCAGACATTCATTAGTAAAGTGTTTGTTAACATACGGTGAACTGAAACGCCTGAACCAAACGCAGGGCTTCGTCAACATTACGGCCCACCGGGAGGTCATTGATAGTGATTTGACGCAAATTCTGCTTATCATCGATAATGAACAGACCCCTCAATGGAATGCCCGCCTCCTCTATATAGACCCCATAGTCATGACATATCTTAGCGCTCTTATCAGCCAACAAAGGGATCTTCATTTGTCCCAAACCCCCCTCTTTTCGGGGAGTGTTTACCCTATTATCCAAAATATAACAAAACATATTATGTTTTATAAAAACAAATGTAAAATAAAATTAAATATTTATAATAATATGTAATTAAAAGCAATTAATATATAATTACATCAAAAGTGATTCAAATGAAAAACATTTTAAATGTTATATAATTATGAAAAACAGCAATAAATTGCATTAAAACCCAACTGTCCCTTTACATACCAGGCCAGATGACTGAAGTGGCTGTCGGCGGAACAGGCGATGAGCTCGCAATTGATTTTGCGGAACTCATCCGATCTGTCACTGAATGCAATGATTTCTGTCGGACAGACAAAAGTGCTGTCAATTGAATCAAAATATTAGACAATTATATGAAAAGACATTTCAATAAAAGGCTCACAAATCCAAAGGATAGAAGAATAGTATGAGATATTTGCCACGAAAATCACCCAATGAAATGTCTTTGAAGGAACCGTTCACTACAGCCGTTCCTTTGAAATCAGGGGCAGGTTTGCCAATCTTCGGGTAACATGTCGATGCCATATCGGAAGGGTTGTTATCTTGACTTTTATCCGATTTAAATGAATCTGTTTTTTTAAAAAAAATTCAAACAAATTATAAAAAATATTTCACAAAAAATGACAATTTTATCATAAAATTACATTTTTTCTTAAATTTGTTGACAATTGAAGTCATTTGTAATCAATTAAATGTGTGTTGAGATTGAGATAAGGTTTGAATTACAAGAAAAACTCAAAAATAAATCAAATAAAAAATAGTAAAAAACTTATCACAAAAATGATAAAATGAAAGCAAAAGTGAAAAAAAGCGATTAAAAGTCAAAACAGATTTCAAACATAAAAACTCATAGAAATATGAGCTCAAAATGTGATATGAATTATGAATTTGAAGGCAATTATAATAATATGAATCGATTTTTTACACAAACGAAGAGTTAATACATTTATAACATGTTATGTAAAAATGAAATAATTTTTTTCAGGAAATTATATTAATATTAATGAAAACTTTTAACGAATGAGTGCTGAGAATGATATCAAATGCAAGTCTCGAACAATTGAATTATAAGTCAAGGCCTGTATGTCTAACTGTTTTGCACCGACAGGTATGACAGTCATTGGGCATATGAGTGGTTGTGAGAGAAAGGATGAGATCTACTGAAGAATACCCGCAAACCTGTTGTCAAACCCAATATTGAAATAAATATAAATTTATTATAAATTACAATATAATAGGCATTTATTGCCGACAGTAAAGCCCAGAAAATGTATACCCCTTTTTAAGCATTATAATAAGGGGCTATTATTAGCCATCTGTGCTCTGAGGGATGACCTGAATGTGGACTCCCATTCATTCATACCCGAGTCGTTTGCCTTGAGTTTACAATAAATAGTTTGTGATATAAAAAAAATTTAAATTATTTCAAAACACAAATCCCTTTTGAAACATGCCTTTCCTCACGAACCAAATCATACCTTTCCTTATGTCTGATGTAATAGTCGTTAAGATTTTCAAATGAAACACACATTTAATTACAATTGATTTAGTCATTCAAAGAGACATTGAATGCAATCGTAAATCAATTTATAGTTAAATTCAATCATTATTTAAATAAATAAAAAATATTATTATTTTATACAAAACTTCAAACATTTATATCAATAAAAAGCCGCAAAAATTTGTGTAAATATTTTGAAAATGATATCAATTTTGTTTAAATAACAAAATTATTGTTTATTTGATTATTAATTATAATTAAATGATAATAATTATCAATAAATACCTGAAATTCAATTGAATTGAATTAAGGGTTGATTTTTATGAAGACAATAACTAATGAATTGAATTGAATTGAAGACTAAAACAAACGTTAATTCAATACAAACCAAATGTGTTTTCCTCAATGAGTTTGCGCTGAGTTTGCCTTCAAGTCAGCGATTGAAAGCATTTGGCGTCAAATTAAAAATGATTTTCACATTAATATTTCATTCACTCATTTATAGTAAAAATTTGATTATTTTTAGGAAAAATCCATTACTTATTGATTTCATACGAAAGTAAATCAATAGTCGTCTCAAATCATGAGTTTTTCCTTGAAATTTCAATTTCAACCCCACATCCCATTCCCGGATCCTTTGCTATCAATTTCCGCATTGAATATTATTTGTTAATATTTACGAAACACACGAAAAGTGACTCAACTTTGCATTTTTGAGAGTGAATATCAGTTTCAAACTGACCCACCTATAAGTCCAGGCGTTATGAGAAGGATATTCCAATGATATGTGACACCTATGGGTCCAAACATGCTTTCCATGGTCTGGTAGAAGAATGAGGTGCAACTCTCATCCCTATCCGGGTTGTAAGGACAGTAAGGTTTAGAATCTAATGAATTCACAAAAAGTATTTTTAGTAACAATTAATGAATTTTTTCCTATTAGTAGAAAATGTCATTTAAATCAAGTCTTTCTTATCTCTAATAAAATTCAAATTATTTTTTGATTTTAAAAATGAATAAAAAATTAAAATAAAAATTACATAAAATATTGATTTAATATTTTATTATTATATAAAACGATATAATGTTCACAAGAATTCAAAACTAAGTTAAGTTAAGTTAAGTTAAAAATTGATATTTTTTAAAATCTATATATAAAATAAAATTTTTAAAAACTTCAGAATTTATTAAATGAATTACAAAACAATGAATTTTTGTATATTTTTATATGTCATTACATTTCAAAATTCATGAGTTTTTCTTAATTGAAGTCAATTTTGAGGCAAATATTCTTATAAATTATCAGAATATTAGAGCAATAAAAAAATATTTGAATGACTGTCAAAGACATGAAATTTTATTTATAATTAGTTCCCGAATTCGAGTCCTTTTTAGTAATCATATTCACATAATTCTCATTTGGGTCTCTATAAGGATTGGTAGCTATGGTCAAATAGTAGGGGTCAGGGGATGTCTTTCCTTCTATTTTACCTTCTGGTGAAGGCTTTGTATAAATTGGTTCAGTGTTTGTCTCTTCATATGTGGGCTCACAATAGGTCTCATTGTAGTCATTATTGTCGTTCACGTCATTAATATCGTCATAAAAATTGAAATTTTCTTCTTTTGATAATGAATTCATTTGTAACTCTTTTTCAGTTCTTCTATTTTTATGTATTATTTTTATAACTAATAATACAATGACTATAACTATGATAATAATGAGTACAACGACTGCCGAAAACATTAGGTTTGATGACTGAAATACACCTGAATTTAGGGATAAAATGTTTTTTTGAATTAAATTGTTTTCGTTAAACAAAATAATTAAAAATTATTACTGTTTTGCTTATGAACTATTGGCCGACATACAGGTGCTGACAGATCCCATGTCGAGTTGTATAAACAGGTGCGGAACGATTCGGACACGAATTCATAACCGATTTTGCACTTGAAGTTAACAGCCGTTCCTTCGATTGCATACCATTTGGTTTGATTGAAAATATAAGCATTTCTTACAGAACTGATCTCTTCTGACGACAAACCATTGATCTCAAGATCACAAAACATTTTTGGTATACATTTAGGACTTCCCGTCCATTGAGGGTTATCCACACAATCGGTATATTCTTCGTCGTCTGCCATCACTGAATCCAGTTCTGAAGAATTATCAACAGATCTGATATCGATAGCAAATTGTGGATCGCATTGTATTTGATGGCTTTCCTCATTCTGTGGCACATAATGTGTCAACAGCGGAACAGATGGACGTCCACAGAATTGGAGTTTAGTTAAGTAGACCTGATGTAAGCCAACTGTCCTCATGGGTTGGTTCGCATAAGTCGTGAAACTAATGGAAAGATTTTTTGTCATCACTTTTTCAATACTTTCTGAACACCAAAACCAGAATATTTTTGCCGATTTGTCGCGCGTATAGAAGTCAAGAGCACAGGACCTGTTGTTCTCATTGAGGACAACCACGTCTTTGACGCGAATCGAATCGATTTCATTGATTGGATTTCGTGTTTGAATGACTTGTTTTGGGATCCGAACGTTAAGTAAGAAAAAGTCCAAATAAGTTGGGTTTGAGAACTCAAAGACCCATTTGTGGGGAAGGTGTGCATTGGGAACGACAAGTGCTGTTCCCTTTCCATCAAAATAACAGGCCGGGTATTCGGGGTCAGAATAGTTGCTTGTATTCATTGATACAATCGTTTGATTATTCGTTAAATCAATTACTTTGACATCAATTAACTGATTCTTAATAAAGTACCCGCACGTAGATCTCGGGCCCACCCACTGGCCGGACACACACTTTTTCACCTGAGTCTTCAAATAGATCTTATCGTAAGGACAGCTATATCTTACTTCGTCCCCGTCCTCGTAGACAGTCTTTTCAGGGTCTATTTTGGTCTCGTGCGGAAGACCAGGAAAACCACATTTGCTTCCAATCCAATAGTTTTGATAAGAATTCAAAACATTTATTTCAAATAACAAACAAATAAATATTTTTTTAATCAAATCCATTATTACATTTCTTTTGCTATTATTTGACACAAAAATCATAAAACAATTTATTTCCTGATCTAAAGTCAAACTAATTTTGATTATCGAAAACATCGTTGAATTCCTGGTATTAAGAGTTTTGACATAAAATCCGTTAAAACTTCCGTCGAATTGATTTTGAAAACAAAAAAACTTATGAAAAATAGATATGAATTGAATTATTCATAGTTTTGCGTAAAATTACTTACAATTGATTTGAGACTTATTTAATATCTGTAATAAAATTATAAAAATAATAAAACCAAAGAATATCGTCATTGCGTTTATGCACACAAAACGTCTATTTAGATAATGTTTGAATACATGATTTGTTGCCATATTTCACAACAGTCTTATATTATAATATTTTTCACATTTTCTAATATGAATGAAAAGCAAAACTTTATTTTAATTCGTGAAATGCATTCAAAACCACACCTATATCTACAGGTGTATAGATGTTAGAGAAGACTATGAATAGACAATAGTATCGGTGCTAATGAAGATATCGCGCGATTCAGAGATCATTAATAAGGGGGCAAACAATAAATCGTTGCATTAATTAACTGTATTCTTATGACTGAGAATATTATGGCATAAAATGAATGCACGAAATATTATATTAAATGTTTTGAGCAATTCATAGCATATGTAAGTTATGTATGAAATGTCAAAATAGTTTCTCAGATCTATTGGATGTCTGAATATAATTAAACAGTTTTTACAACTAATTATGTGTTCATAATATCATTCACTCTCTCTTCTATTGGTGTAATGTTTGCATGAATTCATTGAAACAGAAAGACATCAATAAATGAATTTATAATAAATGAGGAGATATTGGATGACAGTTAGGTCTCAGTTAAGTCCTCACGAATTGCTTTTTGCAATACATTTATTGATATTTTTTTTGTCTCAAATTCTCTGCAAATAGTTTTTAATTACAAGAAAAAACATTTCATTCACTTATTTGAGAGAAAGTCTTTGAAGTCAAACAATGATATCATTGTCACCGCATATACTGGAGAGAAGTGGAAGAATGGATGAGCTCTTCCATGGTCTCAATTCGCAACTAAGACTCTATTTGTGGACAATCAATGAAATGAATGCATTAAAAGCTCTCAAATATTCTGCAGAATTGCAAACACAGATCAATGCCAACCAGATTGGGATCAGTCACTACAAGAAGCAATGGCGAGACCGCTATATTCAGCCCCAGTCCAGGCCTTACAACTTCGAGGGTATGTTAAGTACTATACGATATATACAAATATTGTTGAATCGATGAACAGATCCGTTGAAAATGATGAACAAATTGGTGAACGACAACCACACCTATGATCACGTCATGGCATTCAATAACATTCTGTCGCATATCATCGAAGACCACAATCTCATATATGTCCACAATATTCTCAATGCTTTCAATTGAATACTTCTTGTCATTGAAAACAGGGTTTCATTTGAAGATAACATAACAAAAATGAGATCTAATTCTAAAATAATCCTTACTTTCAATGCTTTAGTCATTAGAATATTTCAAGAATTTTAACACAATTTTCACAATAAATATAAAGACTTTTTGTTCACATAATTATTGAGTTTTGCCCCTGAATTGAGTCGTCAATCAATTTTGTATAGAAGTTAAGGGTTTTTATTAATAAATTAATTATTGTTTTCAACAAATGAATGAATTTATGAACAAATCATTAAAGAAATTGAATTTAATTGCAGTTAATGTCAGAAATTCAACTAATCTTTGGTTTTGTCTTTCGATTCGTATCTCCAAAGCAATTGAAGTAAGACTTCTTCAAAGTATTTGATCTCATCTTCACTTTTGACACGAATTTCATTTGCCTTTTGATTGTCTGAACGGATCGACTGTTTGTCTGAACCGATGGACTGATTGTCTGATCCGTCGGACACGTAATGCATGTGTGGCTCCAATTGTCTGTCAACCCAACGATTGGTCGATCGCTGAGTGGAAGTGTTGTCCAAATGTTCTTCATTTGTGTCTCTCTTATCACTCAATTCATTCAACTTTTTGTTGATTTTTTCCAATTCTTTGTCTCTAATAAACTGTCTCTGAATGAGTCGTTCCCGAGATTTGGTTGAAATGCGATCACTTTTTATGCGCTTGATTTGACCGCCCGTCCAATTCATGGCACAACACGACTGTCCTTTCGGTGCAAACCTTTTAATTTATTTATTTAAATATCTATTAATTAATAAAACTTTTGATTTGAACTTCAGTTCAATGAGTGATGCAATGGTTTGACCAATAATTACGTCCAAACAAAACAAGCAAACATTGAATGTTCAATACTTTTGAACTTTTAGTCATTATTTGACGTATTTTTTGGTATAATTCAATTGTAAACAAAATATGTTTTAATTTGATTTTGTTTGACTTTTACGACAATCAGACAATGAGTTGAACTCTTCAGTGAAGATCTGATCCATTTGTGAATCTCTTTTTCGTGAGTGAAATCTAGACATAAAGTGATGGCGAAATCTGTTGACAATTCATTCTTCATCGGTCTTTGTTTGGCTTTGAGTTCGTGTCTATTCATAGGAATCAGTTTTGTTGTCAAAAAGATAGGACTCATTAGGCTTTCCAGTCGGGGGTTGAGAGCAGCTGAGGGAGGGTATGGGTATCTGAAGGACTGGGTTTGGTGGACAGGACTCATCTTAAGTATGCGTTGATTCTATCAATTATATCGTTGTCTAACTTTCCTCTTATTTACCACAACAGTGGGAACGGGAGAAGCGCTCAACTTTGCCGCCTATGCCTTCGCACCGGCATCTCTGGTCACACCTCTGGGCGCTATAAGTGTCTTGATTTCGGCCATATTTGCGAACAGATGTCTTAAAGAGAGCCTGAATTTGTTGAGCAAAATTGGATGTGTTTTATGTCTGTTGGGATCAACTGTTATTGTGATCCACTCTCCGAAAGAGCGTCCAATCGATGGTTTGAATGCAATCGGACTAATGTTAAGCGAAAAGCCATTCATATGTTATCTCATATTTGTTTTCTTCACTTCATTTCTGTTGATTGCATTCTATGGACCAAAATATGGATCAAAGAATGTCTTAATATATGTATTGATTTGTTCACTAATCGGCTCATTGTCTGTGATGTCCGTCAAAGGCCTGGGAGTGGCCATCAAAGAGACGGCCACTCAATCCAATCAGATGTGGAATCCGTTGTTTTGGATGTTTCTGATCTCAGTCTTAACAACGGTTTCGATTCAAATGAATTATCTCAACAAATCGCTGGACATCTTCGACACCTCACTCGTCACACCCATCTATTATGTCTTTTTCACCACTTTTGTGATAATCGCTTCCGGAATACTCTTCAAAGAGTGGAACTCAATGTCTGCCGAAGACATCGTCGGAAGTGTTTGTGGTTTTTTGGTTGTAATAATCGCTATATTTTTGTTGAATGTCTTCAAAGACTACAAGATATCAGTCAACAGTTTGGCCACTCATTGGAAGTCACGAAGAGGTGATTATTCGGTCATTCGATTCAATGGCGACACGTCTTCTGGGGTACAACAGTTGGCACATGAGGTCAGATGTGATGACAACTCAAGACTGATCACATGGACGACAGAAGACGACCAGGAATTCAATCATTAGATTATAATTATTTTACAATGAAATCAACTTTTAGTCAAAACTCAAAAAA
>JAQIXR010000941.1:0-17220 GCA_034700825.1 Quadroppia sp. Gr-Ori-00064
ACTCAAAAGGTTAAAAATGATTATGAATTATGTTTTCAAATAGACTCCCAAATAGACTCTTGGAGAACCTAGGTCTAGTGTTATCCATAGGGGCACCGCTTGTTTGGGGGAATGATATATTGAGTTAATGATAAGACGTCTCACAGTTTGAAAAAATAATAATAATTTTCATATAATTTTTCATTCACTGTTCAAGTCGTTTGTGATCTCATAGCAGACACACACACACAGTCTGATTGGGAATTCCTTTCCCTCCGATACAAGGGTTTGTTTATCTAATTATCGAAGGAATCAATTTTCATAATTTATAAGACATGTTATTTTTGAAGAATTTATTCTAAAAATGCATATAATGTACACAAGATAACCAAGGTTTAATTTATTACAGAACAAAAAATGCATTTATCAGCGATTTTGTGATTACTAACAATGTTATTATTTCAAACCATTCAGGGTATAAATTGAGACAACTTTTTTGAATTGTATTCAACTGTGAAAAGCGAGCGAAAATGTATTCATTGTTTTACATAACATATCAATATATGAGCCAATTGTGAGCCATGTCTTCTCAAGTCATACATCAATTCTTATGCACATATTTTACTCATATGTTGTAAACTCACTGTTCGTGTAATACATATAACACTGCAATGAATATATTATTTGATTATTTATTCCAATAAATTCTCTCATAATATTTGTAACTAATAATCAAATATAAACCCCTTTATTGATAGCCAATAATTAGTTTCTTTTATTAATGATTTCGATTGTTTAGATTTATTGGTTGAGTTCCCCTGTATTGAAAGGGTGTGTATTTGTGGTATAAGCCATGCATTTGTTTTATTCTTTATACAGATTTATTATGTTTTATGTTTTCTCTGGCATTGAATCTTCAGTGGAGAGAAAAGCACTTGATTTTGATTTCATTTCACACATGACTGACTGTAAAGAAGCACCAGACACATATTTTAAAATATATATATCTATATATTGTATGTATTGTACGACTATTTTCCTATAAATCTTATATAACTTCTCTCTCACTCTCTGTGTATTCCTTATATTCTTCACTCTATTATACAATTTCTTTACACAATTCTTGTCTCAACTATTATTTTCAATGCATTCGTGATTTTGACATTTGATTGCATTTCTATTCAATACGTTATATATATTTATAGATTCACTTTCATTCAAACACACAGAATATTCTGTGTGTATTTGAGTGAAATGCAATGGAGAAGTACGAGTGCCCTCACTATTCCTATTGTTATAATAGACAAGAATCACAACCATTAATTAGGATGAGAACACACACTTGTGATATACGCTATACGACTGGCCAGTAGGAAAGGCTGACTATATTGTTGAGAAGATGGATTGGGTGTAGAATTGATAGCTTAAACACTGGACTATTATTTAATTAATTTATATTCAATTCTTGTTTTTTCTGCGGTATTATTTGCTATGTATTCGTATGTGTTTTGAATTAATGATTGAAAAAAGGGTTAAATGTCTTTAAAATGTGTTTTTCTTTCTATAAATTTAATGATATTTCTAATGAAATGTTATTTTTGATGTTAATGTGGAAATGGATTCAATCGTAAAATATTAATAGATTTTAATCAAAGGTTTTAATCGCGATAATAAAAATTGATAAAAATATTTATATTGAAGTAAAGAAATGTATTTCTCAAGGCTTTTATAAATTATTTCTTGACTAATATTTCTCTAAAGGAATAAAATTTTATTTAAAATTGTATTTAATATTCAATTCATGTCTATTTGACTGCAAATAATATCCATATCTTATTTGAGACCACTTTTGGTATTTCAACGCCTATTATGTCATTAATGACAAAACACTACAAAACTGACAAAAATAATTTATTTCAATAAATATAGGGCAAAATATTCGGTAAAAATGACATTTCATATAAAGTATTGATTAAATGTAATATATTTAGAATTTTGTATTAAAAACAAATATTATATAAGTTTAGGAAATATTTATAAAAAGCTTTATTCAAAAGAAATTTTGTTTTGTTTTCAGAACTCATTTATTATTAGTTTCCGTAAACACAACACATATGCAGATAGAGAACAGCGATGTTATGCCAGTGTTCACACATATAGACACACATAGACAATATGCATGTCCTGTCTGTCACGAAAGGCCAACATATAATTCCCATAAATCATATCATAAAAAAGTTTTGTTGTCTTCTACTCAACAACAAAGAAAACGAAGAATAAAATCTAAAAACCTTTTTATGATTTATTGACATTTTTTGTGATAATCGCATGAAATGTAAAAATTATGGCATTTTTCAATTCAAATGATTTAATGAGAAATATATAAATGTTTTCATAATATAAATATTTGAATAAAACTAAAAAAAATCTATTCATAAGAATTGATAATAAAATGATTGAAATTCATTAATAAGTTTTGAATTGCAAATAATTGCAAAGAATTTATATATGAATTAAATGTCGAATATTATATGAAATGTCATTTTCTGTATAAATTTTGAAAATTTCTTTTTTATCAAAACGAGAAATCAAAATATTTTCTTCAATTGAGGCGAAATCTGATTAAAATTCAGAGATTATCTGAAAAAGTAATGATTTTTATATATTTATACAATATATGAAAATCCGTTTAACAGAAGCTTTTAAATAGTATTGAAAGAAATATTTATAAAGAAATGAAATTATATATAATTTTCAATCCACGCCTTAACTGACAGTCCTTTAAATAGTCCATAAATTCTTATCGCAAGGCATTCATCATAAAAGGGGTATAACTTATATATATTTATTAGTTTTATTGTTTGAGACCTGGATTAATCACAGCGATAATTATGTCCCGGTTTAGTTGGAAATTGTTTGCAAGACTTTTATTATAAGTTTATTATTAGTTTAACAAAAAATGTTTGAAAAATATAATAATTTATTGGATAAGTATTTTAGCAAAAGATTGGTTCAAAATGTATTATACGGTGCTCTCCGTACAGGGAAAGGGATACGAGTGTAAGATAAATGGTCCATCACATCTGAGACACATAGGGGGTAATAACTATTAAGGGCTCAGGGATTTAAAATAGATAAACTCAGAAATGGTTTAATAGGTTCACTCGTAGGCCTTTCCCTCCCCTTATAGTCGCGCAGATTTAAAATGATAGAATAGATGGCATTAAGAGATAGAAAAAGTTTATGTGAATTATATTTTTGTGGCATAAAATACAGACAATTCTTGCTTTGAAATTCCATTGTCTTATGAATTGTCAATAATTTTATTTGAAAAAAGTTTTTTTTTGTCATTAAGTCATGTCATTACGAATACTGTAATCAATGCAATCAATGTGTTGTGAATAGGGAACTCAAAGCCAATGTTGATCGTCAGGTGCTGTCAGTTATATCCAATTGTGTGTAAATAATTACAATCTTTTTTCTAATGTCTTTCTCATACAAACCTTAAAAATATATATGTTTAGAATATATATAAATAACTGGTTATTGTAAACGGAAATGACTGTACATTATATGAGTTGAGGAGAAGTTGAGTTTAAGCAAGAAATATATTTTTTTCGTAAATCATACCCGGGATCACATATAGAGAGTACAGACAGAGGAATGCATTTTATATAACGGTATATATTCTCAGAGACCAAACAATGGATTTAATATGACTTAAGAATGGGTTTTACTCTCAGAGCCAGGAATTGGATGAGAGATGTCATTAGGAATACATTGCGATTTTGTGGCTCCAGTAGTCAGCGATGGTATGAAAGGGCAAATATGATAAAGGAGTAGTTTGTGCTCAAACTGTCCCTGTTCACCATCACCCATACCACCACTATATCAATGAATATACAGTAAATATGAGCGCAAGTATTATATCCATAACATCCCATCTCACACGATATGCACAGCTAACCCAACAGTGAATTTAGGTATTGAACGAACATTTTAATTATATTTATTGCATGGTTAGAGAGCACTGGTATTCACGATATATTCTCTCTGTCATTCACAGAGAGAATATATTCTTCTGTATTCATCCCATTCTGTATTCACATCTTATGATGTATTTCATGTCAATTATGATAATTAGAATTGCTTTTTACAGACAAATATATGCAATGCTATTGTTGTCATTCCATAGCATATTGTATTACAAAAATACTCTCTCTCTCTCTCTCTTTCTCTCTCTCTCTCTCTCTCTCTCTCTCTCTCTCTCTCTCTCTCTCTCTCTCTCTCTGTATGCGCGACGATATTCACCACATTTTATAGTCAGGGAAACATTATTTTGAATATTAAAATATTTTAAACTCAATCAAAGTTTTTATAAAAATGAAATTTTTTTTCTTTTGAAAATATTTGAAAACATTACAGAAATTGTGTTATGAAAAGAGATCCTGAATAGAGACACACAAAAAAAGGGTTTACTTTTTATTATTTTTGAAGATTTGTCGTCAAAATAAAGTGTTTTATATATCTGTATATTTTGTTTCTTTTGTTTGTATTTTTTATTTATAAAAGTGAAGAGATTTTTGTCTCAAACTATACTCTGGAGAATCATTTTCAACAGTTTTATGTGTGAAGTGAATTCAATACATTTTCAATCACATTCAATCGCCTACAAAACAAATCAGGGGTATTATAAAAACAAATTGATTGGAATATATTCAGCGAACACAACAATATTCTGTATATATATTCTGAACATTGAATGCAATGGAGATATTGGTAGAGAAAAAAATAGAGAAATGAATTGAAAGCGAGTTATAAAAAGAGGAATGAATTCTAAAGTACTGAAAATCAGTCGACAATTTGTGTGTATTTGTGGACACAAAACATACATAAAAAATATAATCAAATATAAAGAAAAGCGAATAATATATTATAAAATGCGAGCATTCATTTCAAGCGCCGCAAAACATAATAATAGCATTGAATAGCAATTGATTGTAGACTTTGCGCCTATTATGACATATACTGTACTTTCTATCTGTATTTCATTGACAATTAGAGTCACTTAATTGTGACACTTATTTCATATTTTTTATATCCCCTGATTTTATTGTGCTATTTATACTCAATCAACCAAGGACAATCAATGGCCAAATTTAATTGAACTTTTTGTATATTTATTAATCAAAATATAACTACACTTAAGCTCAGGAACAATCAGTAGTCATATTACTTGATAGGAGCAGTAATCATAAGGGGGTTTCGCTTACATTAATATCATATCAATCTATTGAAGACCAATAGATTGGATCCGAATAGAGATATGTCTGTTGTCTAAAGGAAAGGGAGATTTTGTGTTTAGAGACAAAGAATTATTTTTCGGAGTCAACACAACATCTCTATTATAGCCAATCATATGATAAATATATTCTTAAGTCAGACCTCATATGAAAAGAACCCGAACTGTCATTCATAGGATTAAAGGGGAATTTTTTTGCTGCATTTCCTCTATTATGCACAAAAGTGAGCAAGATCATATTGGTTATACGTTTATACTGTATGACTGCCTTTCCTCAGACATACATAACTTTTTTCATACGTTACTATAGCTATAATGTCATAGACATACAGTGCACTCAAATACAGCACCAGTAGTTTGTATGTGAAGGCACTGATGCGATGAAATCGAAACACAACTCATGACATGAAGTGAAGAAACCACAAGAAGTCATATTATTATTATTATTATATGTCTGACGACTAGTGATGGCCAACCACTGCCTGTGCTATACATATATAGAGTATAAAGAGAAAAAATATCCAATTTTTGTCTCTCTTTTGAGTTGTGTTTTCGGTTCAATCGCTTTCAATACCATTGAATGACAATCGTTTGTCTCATACAAAAAAGAGTCCTTTCCTTTCATAATATATGGAATGGACAAAAACTCGTCTGTCCTTTGAATAAGTAATAATATCTGAAATATTTGCGATCATTATATGACAAATCATCAAGGTGATTGTCCAGGTGATTGGTGTGCTCTTAAAAATAGATTTTCACCCCTTGTTTAGTGACGACTAAATAATTGAGAAATTATTAGAAAGTATTGGATTTGATTTTATTGTTGTTGTCGACAATACCAGTGCCTCATCTCTCAGCGCCTGCTTTTATGGAGGGACTGACAGAGAGATTATATGTGTATAAAATTGAAGACACACTGTATTATGAGATAGGGATTACTGTTTTGTCGACTCCTTATACCTATGCCTTCATAATGTTGTGTTCTTTTCAATTGATTGGATTAATTAAATCCATTGCCTGTTATTAAGGGGTTTTTGTACTGTTTTTTGTTTGCAATAAACGTTTTTAATATGTGTTTTTAAAAATATGTGAATAAAATGTTTTTTTTTTCGTTTCACTCATGAAATTCGGTCTCAAATTCATTGATTCTCATACTGTATATACAGTTCAGTATAAACATAAAAACTTCCTGTCCTTCGATTAGGTGTGTGCTTGAGAATCGATATTAAATACAACACTAATTATTAAATGAGATAATTATTAAGGGTTTTGTTCTACCAATCATTCTTCAGGGGATTGTGTTTTGGGGAAGGGATTAGTGATATAAGCGCATAGAGGTCTCGATGTAACGAAAGGTTATAATAATATAATTGAAAAATCATTTATAATTCCAATGAATTTGTCGTCGATTTCATCAAAGAATAGAAATCACTGAAAATCATGACTTTTAGACAAAGGAAACATATTTTAAAAGAATTCATTTCAAGCGTTTCAAAGAATTTTGTGTTATTTTGAGCCAAAGAAATAATTACTTTATCTATACTTTTCTCTCAATAATAATATATTTTTTAAGGGGAAAAAATTTTACGAAAAATTATTTTGTACTCACTTATATTCTCAGCTATTTTTGTTTGTCTGTATTGAAGACGAAGTGAAACACAATTTTAATCCTTATTTTATTGTCTTTTTTTCAGTCTTTTAGAGTTTTGTTTCACAAATGCCTTTTTTGTCTCGTCGTGTCTGACAATAACTTCCCTTCGGATCAATTTGATGGTTAGGTCGTTATCAATGTGGACGGACAGCCAAATGGATGTGATATTATATTATCGTTTCTGTTTAAGGGGGGAAAACAGATATATAAAAAATAGTTTAGAAAACTTGTTATTGAATTATAAGATAAATTGATTTTGAAAAATAAAACAAAACTTTTCGATACTCTCAATGAAGAAAAGATATATTTTTTTATAATGTATAAAAATATGCATTTCAGGGGTATATTTGCAACCAAAAAGGCTCAAGGTAAGTGTTTCGTATCCCAACACATCAATAGTATTATTGATAAATTTTTTTCTACACAAAAGAAAAAGTTGTAATAAAAAAGACAAATATTTTGTTCGTTTTCTTTGTCGTCAATTATTTTTGTTTCACTCATTGCTTAAACATGTGTTTGTTTTTCCAAATCATTTGTGTTTCGGTTAATAATCGGTTTCTCGTCAATGAAGTGCTGCTAATGATATGAATTTCACACTTGTGTTTGATTAGAGGCTCTTAACATAGATATAGTATTGGGAGACAACTGATTGTGTGTGCGCTTTCACACCGATTGTGTGTCCAAAATATCGTGTCGTATAATAAATAGGAAAAACACTTTCATATAATAATAGATGTGTTTCAAAGAATTTGATTTTTATATTCACTTCAATGATAACACAATTTTCTCAATGATTTTTTGGAAAGAAAATGAAAAAGTGTTGTGAAAGACATATACAATTCCTGTGAGAATATTCTTGTGCTCTTCAGCAGAAAATAAGACATATCTATATATATATGAGAAAATGTTTTTTCTTTGGTTTGGCTTTTATTTTAGAGAATATATTCTTCAAATGCTTTTATACAACGATTTATAATCGACTCAATTATATATAAAAATGAATTATATGTCATATAATCATGTTTTGAGACATCGTTTCATTAATTTTGATCATTCAGTATATAATTGAATTTACAGTAATATGCATTTGCAACGATTAACCATGCTTATACAGCTGTAAAATTTACCTTGATAATGGTTTCAACAATACTAAAGGGCATTATTTTGGTATCAAATTGAAAACATTATATTTAATCCCCTTTTATTCCCTAAAAATGACATCATTTTTATAATTTCATTTAATTTCAAAATATTACAATTTTTTAATATTTATTTTCAAACCTTTTATTATAATTGAATTCAATTTTAAATTTTTTGTTTCATTTTAAAAATGAAAATAATGTTAACTTTTGATGTAATAAAATAAATTGGATCCAAAAGACCGTGAAATGCAAAGCATATAATAAATAGATATTATATTATATATTATATATTGACTCTATTATATCATATAAGTATTTTCAGATGTTTTTCTTCTTAGAGAGGGTTTAAAACAAATAAAAAAACCTTTTTTTCTGTTATTAATATTACTATTTATTTGCTATAAAGTCATCAATGCTTCCAACAAATCATTTATGAAATACAGTATCTCTCTCTCTCTCTCTCTCTCTCTCTCTCTCTCTCTCTCTCTCTCTCTCTCTCTTATTAAAATTAAATATTTTTAACTCAAATAAGTAAAGTAAACAATAAAACCCCTATTTTTAAATACAGTACATTATTATTATTATTCTTATTTGACTTTAATATTAAAATAGTTTAATATATAAATTATTTTTCAAAAATTATTATTGTTTTTATTTGATTGAAATATAGTTTTGAATACAATTGAAAATAACATCAATTTTAATAAAATTAGTTTTTCCAATGAATGACAAAATTGTGAAATATTAAACTTATTATACAATTAAGTGAATAGAATTTCTTACGTAAAAAAGTTTCCTCAATATTAAGGGGAAATAAATCAATTTTGAGTTTTTATATGACTTTCAAAAATAAGATATAATTCAGAGATTATTTTCAATTTAATGAATCAAAAGTTATCATTAATTTCATATAAAATGTGACTTTCATTTGATTTATATATATTTTATCAAAAAATTTAAAACAATTTTTTTTATTACATTACAAAACCGTTTCACTTAATGTGCGAAATAATAATTTGAATTTTATTTAAATTTTCAGAAATTTTTTTATATTAAAAATCATTAAACTTAGTCAACCCCTGATTGACGGCTCAGTTAATCAATTCTTAGTGAATATAATCATATATTTTACTAAAATTTAGGTTAAAATATATGATATGACAGAAGATATTAATCGTAATAATAATTTATTTCATATTATATCTTAAAGAGAAATTGAAGCGAAAATCATATCAAATATTTTAGAAAATATATTCGTATAATAAAAATGAATATTCATTGATGAGATGATCAGAAATGGAGAGATTTGTCTTATATTAACAATTAATATAAAATAACAAAATTCATGTCACAGAATGTGTGCTCACCTCTGGAACAGGCTTTTTATGAATTGCATTTGCATTATATTGTAATGAATTCAACCGAATATATATAAATCATATTCAAACTGAGTGAACAAAATCCCAAAAACGTTTGACAAGAAAATCATTTTTAAATTTATTATTAATAATTGAATCATAAATTTTGTTGTTTTTTAGCACAAAACTCATTATTAAAAATATATCACAATTTTCTCGCAAAATATATTTGAGAGAATATTCTCTTCTCTCACTATTAGTGAGGAATAGACTTTTAAAGGGGTTTTATGGAAACAAAAGGTGGAATCAAATGAATATTATATACACATCTAATTCAATATGTGTTGTAATGAATGATATGTTCAGTAATTTAATTAAAAAAGTGATGTATTTTTGATGATAGCTATGAAAAAGTGAGATTTAATTAAAATGAATGAACAAAAAATGAGAGCAAAAGCTATTCATAATACAGAAAAAGCAAAAAACATTTCATAACAAAAAACAAAATAATGAAAACAATTCAATGAAATATTCATTAAAATTTTGTTTAATAGTATTTTTATTACTATTCGAGCGAATAATTTTTTGCATAATAATTGATATTTAGTTAACGAACCGCAAAAACCCCTGTCTTTTCAGGGTATGACTGACTAAGTCTGAAGAAGAGAAATGATTTCCATAAATAAATAATTTTTTTCAATTAAAAACATAATTAAATAAAAAATAATAATTTGAAAAATAGAATTTTAAGCGATTTTAACATAGGTTTGAATACAATATTAGTTGTAGTGAAAGATTTGTCAAAACTTTTTCTAATTATACATAAAAGCTGTGATTATTTGAATGCAATGAAAATTCATTACAATAAATCATATATTAATAACCTTGCTTCTATATGTCGTTCAATGAAATTATATGCAATTAAAATATTTCATTTTAATTATAATCTTATTTTTGTTTATATAATATTTTTGTGAACTCTTTAATAGTTTTAAAAACAAAACAAGTATTTCATTACAACTACTATTGAAATAAAATATAATTCGAGAAGAAATTCAAGTTAAGTCACTGGTAGGGACAGTGCGGGCACTGTATGAGCGGAAGAGCCTAATTGAAGGAAAATTTTTTATTATCAAATAATTCATCTCAAGATTTAAGATAAAGAAAATAAAAAATAATTTTTTTAATATATATTAAATGAAAGATTATTTTATTTTTACAAATGCTTTAATGTTTTTCTTTTGCGCAAATCATTTGCACACAAATTGTAAGAAAAAATTTGTTAATCTCTTTCAGACCCTGTTTATAATTTCCGCCCATAATGACATGCCTGACACCGCACCCCCTTTCACCATGGATCAATAAGTACCTTAAGTAAACATAAGTATAAGTAATCAAAAGTGATTTGATTATCAATAGGGCTTAAGAATGATATATCACATAAGCAAACATTCATAATTGCATTGCTCATTGTGACCCAGGTATTAATGTAAAACTATTAGATCAATAGATATATCGTTATCACCTTGCTAATGGCACATTCCTATCAAGAAAGGCATTCGTGTTTTAATTACATGTTATATCTATTTATGAATTTTTCATTAATTATACGAAAACATGAAAATTCAATTACGAATAAAATTTCATTTCAATTAATAAATCGATTTTTTATTAATTATATTATAATAAAAACTTTATTATAAATTTTAGGTTAACTTTCGTATCGAAAATAATTGAAAATTAATTTTTGGGTCGTTTTTAGCCGTTAGAAAACATGTTTAATTTGTTTAAATATTTTTCAAAGGGATTTAAGTCTAGAAAAAAAGTGATACAAATGAGTGAATAAGTGCTGAAGTGTTTTGAATGAAATGAAACAAAGTTTTTGTTTTGTTATGAAATTAATCTTCGATTGGCCTAAAAAATCACATTTTATGTAAACATATACTTAAAAGGCATAAGAAATTTAAAACAATAACAAAATATTTCTATTGAAAGCCAAACGTAATGCTCAACGAAAAACAATGCCCTATTTGTTAGAATTACATCTCATATACACTACATAGTGAAGGGCTTTTCGGACGCCAAGTCAATCGAAAAGTGGGTTTGTTTTTGATTTATATAAAATATAATGAAATTAATCAAAATTAAATGTTTTGTTCACATATTATATATCATAAACACCATAGAAAAGGGTCACCAAAAATAAGTGTAACCGAAATCCTCGGTTGAAAATCATATTTTTCATAGTCATTGATAGAGCACAACAAAGGCGTTCATTCATATGTGGACCGAATGAAAGCTATGTGTAGTCTCTCTCTCTCTCTCTCTCTCTCTCTCTCTCTCTCTCTCTCTCTCTCTCTCTCTCTCTAAATGTGTATTTGACAACATTATTCATCATATCGGGTGTGGGATGTAGTGAACGATGTATATAACACAGGGAGGCCAAGGAGTGAGAGCTGCTCTCGTGAAAGAGTTTGCACGAAAAAAATTATATACATTTTCTGTATATATACTGTATCTCTGGCTCTGAAATATTTGTTTAGTTTTTTCTGTGAGTCTTTTGCAAAAAAAATAGTGTTTTTCATCCAAAATATATGTTAAAAGTTTTTTGACTCAAAAAAACTTTTGCATTCATTTCAATGCGAAAGTTTATAAATAATATTTTACATCACATTTGATATCAAATATCGTTTTGTCACTAAATATATAACTTCTATTTTGGACTATATATTGATATACACTCTCAAAGGGGATCTAAAGGGGAATAAAAACGCATATTTGATGTGAAAATGTGTTGTTTTTCACTCAAATGTGGCCATCATTTTGATTGATATCGTTGACTGAATTTTAAGGGGGATTTATCAATATTTTAAACATCTATAGATCATTGATATACCCATAGCTAAACATAAGGGATTTTAATGTTTAAGACAATATATTTCACCTGAATATTGATGTTCGCCTTAATTAATACAATAAGGGTATAAAAAATATTATATTTGAAAAATCAATGAAACTTTTTGTGTTATTTTTTGGATAAAAAAATGAATTTTTATTCTTTTCTATAAAATTCATTCACAAAATGATATGAAAATTTGATTTGAATTCTCAAAATGTTTTGCAATGAATTCATTGAACTTTTAAAATATTTTTGAAATACATTCTGAAAATCTTGTAAACCAATTGTCTGTTAATTCCAATCAATTCAAGCATTTAGTGATTGATTGATTGGTTTGAGATTTTGGAAGAAAAATACAAAAAACAAAATCCAAAATAAAAATCAATTAATTTTCTTAAACATTGATTGAAAATAAATAAAAGTTTTTTGTCTGTGTTTTTCACTGAAAACTTTTGGACAAAAAGTAAATATTTCGTAAAATATTTATTTTCGTAACTATTAATCAAAGTCTGCACAGAAAAAGAGTTTGCTTTCAAAGTATACACAAAAACATATTTAAGTATTTTTAAACATTATGTCATTTGGCTCTTAAATCATAACTACAATAACCCTGTTATTGATATAACCCCTGATAACAAAAATCATTCACCGATTGTTATGTAAATAACATGATAAAAGTGACCAAGAGCATATTGAACAATTGAACAAGGTGATGTGATGAGCATATTTTTATAGTTACCGAACAGTATGTTTTTGACCTTTCCTTTCGAAACACAATTGAAAGAATATATCCTTAAAAGAGAGTATCCAAAGGTATGGCCGAAAACGAATGCCCAAAAAGACACTTACAGTCAGTCAACAGAGGGATGTATTGGCGCAAAAGAGCGAGAGTGAGAGCACAGATACCACGGAATGCACATACAGTTTTTCAATACACATAAGCACTGGCAAAATAGGGCTCTCTCGAAAGCACAGACACCACCTTAACTGAACTGAGTCTCCGCGACAACTATTCTATGCACACAAGTGATGCCCTACCAGTGCTGGACTCGATAGGGAACTTGAACCACAAGTTATGCCTGTGCTGTCGGTGCAGCGCCACCACCACTACCAGCAGCTACCGTTGAGGACAGGGCTATGTAGAGCGTGCGCACAACTCAATGGCTTAGAGTTGAGGTCCTGGAACTCTCACACGAGAGCTGGTTTTGGGGGCTAAAGACCAGGGACTGAATAACTGGTCTACAGTTTTATTGATAATTTGATAAAAATATTTTTCGATACAATTAATTGCTGTACAAATAGTCCATTACTTTAAGAATTAGGCCAACAATCGATAGGGGTTTTGGAGACCAAAGAGATTAGAAGTTGAGATACAATATGTGTTTGCCATAAATATTATGATAATTTCAAACGAAATCAACTTTTATTAACATTAGTACTAATAATAATCACATTGCCTTGCACCTATTGCACATATTCACTCTCTCTCCTTTTTATAATCCACTCTCCGTTTGCAATCCAGACTACCAGTGCTAATCTTTAGTAATGCAAACCCTCTCATGCCTTACCTTCACATCAAATACATTCACTTCATTCATGTGATGTGTGTTAAGGCAGGTGTAAGTGTGGGTTATTATACATCAGTAGTGTCTTTGTGGCACTGGTAGCCTATTATTAGTATCGCTAATCCTAAGTGCAAACATAGTCTGTCTGTCCTATCATTAGATTATATTCTGAATGTCATTATAACCCAAAAGAATGCAAATTATATTCACAAAAATGAAAACCAAAAGTGAATCAAAAAATGCTTTTTCTATAATTGAAGTCAATTAAGACATTTCAACACATTTTTCAATTGAATGATATTTTTGTTTTTATCATTCAATGCATAAATAAAATATATTTTTAAATCCATTATTCATTTATCGTTAAATAAGATGTGCTTTAATTGAGTTTTGATTTAAATTTTCAAAACCTTTTTTGTTTTGTTTGTATTTTTCATAAATTCATTCAAAAGTCTTCTTCTGTTGAGACCAAAACATGTCATTTAAGGCAAATATTTATATAATTTAAAATTCAATCCGAAAAGTGTTTCTCATTTTAATGAAGATTTGAATTTCTTTTTAATTTCAAATTGAATTTTTCAAACAAATTATTGCTTATCTTTTGCATAGAGAGAGCACTCGAAAGGAATTTTTCAAAATTATATTTTAATGTGTTTTTAGTTGTTTTTGCAGAACAAAAATCGATGAGAAATTAATGGATAAAAAGTAGTTTTTATTGAAGTTTTAATTTGTTTTATATTTAGTGTATATTTTTGAATAACATTGCAATGATTGGCAAACAAACGGTAGGACAGGTATTGACTATAAGGAAGTCCCACAATTGATATGTGAAACACAATTGATTCTAAGCCTCATTATTGAGTAAATAAATCTTATCATAAAATTCTTGACGAAATTTTGTGTTGTTTTTAAAAACACATTCAATTGAAATGAGAGAAAGAAATTCATTATAAGAGAAACAAAAAATAAATTCAATTTAATTTAATCTTAAAATTCCTGAAAAGAGCAAAAAACCTGATTATCAATAGACGGACTCACAGGGGGTTTAAAATAGCATCTCTTCAATACAGTAATATAAACGCCAATGTCTTCCCATTTAATGTATGTTTTTTACGCTTAATTTGGCGTTAAATTGGATAAGAGTTTAGTTTAATATTAAGAAAAACTTTTTATATAATATAAATAGAGTTTTGCATTGAATAATGAATTAAATATATTTCGATTCAAATGTTTTAAATGATTTCATAATTTGTTTAATGCATACATTGATTGCAAAGTATTATTATTTATATATAAAAATCAATTCATTTGTGATGTAATAAATCATAAATTAGTTTTGAAGCGAAAAACTTATTGATAATTAAGTTTTATATAAGAATTTTGTGTCAAAAAATAAACTCAACCATCGGTTAATGGTATAAACATATAGGGAATGAGAAATATATCATCTCTTCTTCAAGTGCTTAATCATATTATTGATGGAAATGATCACTAATTTTACGAACATTTTAAACAATATTTCATAAAAACTTTAAATAATAAAATGATTTTAAAACGATTTTAAGGAATAAATTATTACAAAAATATCGTTGAGATATATATGTTTTGATGGATAGCACAAATATGTTTGCACACTACCTTGCCAACATACCCACCCTGCACACCCCACACCCCCATGTCTTTTCAAAAACTCATGAATTTTCAAATATAATATCCCATAAATAGCTTTACATTCACTCACTCTCTCTATGTCTGACACAAGTAATACAGAAGATCTCTTTGTATGCTATCTATGTGTGCGATATGCAAGTCGTTTAAACATCCGTTCCCTCACTCCTCCTCGTGTGAGATGTGTATTGAAAGTACATTTCTTTCATTTAGAAAACACACATTAAATATAAATATATTTTAAGGAAAGTAATGTTTTTCTAATGCTTTTTAATTAATAGTGAAATACTATTCATATCATAATTAAAGCAAATCTTATTATAATTATTAATGCATTTTTCGGTTCAAATGTTAGAAATGTTTGAGATTTATATCACACAAAATGCAGACAACATTATTCCGTATATTCTGTGGTTTTTATGGTTTTGTTATTAAATTTTTGTCATGACTTCGAGTGTTATTAGTTGTGAGCGAAAAATGTTGTGTAAAAATCGTAATATTGGTGACAAAAACGGAAATATAGAAAATGTTTTTATTTTAAAATTTCTTGTCATCTCTTCTCCCTCTTTCTCAGTCTCATCTCCAGACGTGTATTCCCTCCATTTCCTCCTCCCTTTCCCTCTTAACTTTCTTTTTTTCTTGTGTCTGAAGTCCGTATTGAAACAAATTGTCAAAAATTGGATATATTTTTTTGGTTATGGTTTGTGTGAGAGAAATATCATGTTTTTGGGAGTATTTTATTTACAAATAGTTATTACAAAACAGACATAACGACAAATATGGCTGAGATTATGTGTTTGGTCATATCCGAGGCTATTATCATATGAGCTGGATCATCATATATATGAACAGGGTAATGTCTTTAAACACATTATAGACATTATCATTAATGATATTTTGACGAAAAATCATTAATACCTAAGCCTTATATATTGGATAATCCCATACGAAAAATGACCCTCAACTCAAAACAAGTGCATTTTCTGAGTTACATTGACTTCTTGTGACAAAAATTTGTAACAAATTTTTATATAAATTTGCAATAATTTAAAAGCAATTATAGTTTGCAATCAAAAAGAAAAATCAATTTTAATCCTCAATATTATTGATATCAAAAAGCGATACATATTTTTGGACCGAAAAAAATGTTGAATAACTTGTGTTTTTCAACATTTTTTTAATTCATTTTAAATCACTTTTTCTTAATGGTTGCAAAATATGTGATTTTTGGCCCTAAAGTCATATCAAATTCAATAGTGTATATACAGACCCTTCGAGTGCCAACTCCTAGTGCTCGGGCGCATAGACACAAGTCGTGTGGCCCCTTATATGTGACAAATTGATTGAAACAAATTTCGAGTCAAAAATATATTATATTAAATGTTATATAAAAAGCATTTTTTATATTATGATCTAAATTATGTACTTTTATTTTCAACTCAAATTCATTTATCATAAAATGATTTTTCAATAATCATAAGAATTTTTGATCGAGTTTTTTGGCTTCAAAACTAATTTTGAATCAAATGTTTTTAATATAAAAAATATATAAAATATTATAAATCATATGAAATATAAATTAATTTTATTTATAAATATACATAAAAAGGGATTTATTGTATAAAAGTATTTATATTTTTAATGAAATATATCAAT